>APFE030797596.1:3532-77783 GCA_000404065.3 Pinus taeda | reverse complement strand
TGTATCATTAATTAAAATTTGTGTAAGAAATATGATAATATCTAATTTTTAATATATATATATATATATTATTTTAATAAAATAATATATAACGTGTCCTAACGTGTCCTGTTCCGGGGGGTCAGCGTGTCCGAATCGGACACCACGAATCTCGAATCCTACGTGTCCCAAATCCCTGTGTCAGGTGACTTAGGATGATCTCCAAGTTTGTATATTTTTCTATCATATTAGAGGTCTTCCTTGTATCTGGTGAAGTGCCTCGAGGCACCACTATCAGTCAGTTAATTTTCTGGAGGAGAGGCAGTGGAGAGGGCCGATATAAGATAATACTCTTTTTGCTTATTGTTAACAACATTTGATTCTTCATACCTAGAGTACCTTGATTTCTTGGAGGGTAAACCATTTCTTTGATGTCCCACATTCCTTTTTCCTTTGCCCTTGGACTTGCCATTCCTTTGATCGTGGTTGTTGAAATTGCCCCTGGAATGATTGTGACGATCATGCGATGTGTCCCTTTTATTTGGACACTCCCTTGCATAGTGGCCAAACTTATTGCAAACAAAGCACCTGTCCTTCCTTCCTCCCTTAGATCCAGACTTTTCATGGAAATGACCTTTAGATCCTGCATTATTTCTCCTTTTGGCATGAGCGGAGAATGCAGTGGGGTTGCTTCTATTAGAAGGCATTTCTTGCTCCACCATTCTTGTTTCTTCTTGAATGCATCTCGACATCAATTCTTCAAACCCTGGAATTCGATCATTGTTGAGGACGGTTGTTCTAAATACATACCACTTAGGTGGGAGTCTTACAATAGTGGTGAGAGTAAGTTCCCTGTCAGGAATGACTTCTCCAATCGAGAGTAGATCATTCTTGATCTCAGTAATCCTCAAGAAATAGGATTGAATATCCTCGTCCTTTCCCTTTTTAATATCCTTCAACTTATTCTTGAGAAATAGAATTTGATTAGCATTACTAACATTGAACATGTTGACCAACTTGTCCTAGATCTCCTTGGAGGTCTTCAATTCGGAGATGTAGGTCACCAGATGCTTGTCAATAGAATCCGTAATAATCTTCTTTGCTTTGACTTCAGCCCTATTGTACTTGGTCTTCGCAGCAACTGATGCATTTGAAGGAGGTTCAGGGATTTTACCCTGGACATAGTCCATCACTTCTTTTTTTCCAAGGTCAAATCAAGAGACACCTTCTATGCATGATAGTCACATTTATGTTGGAGGTTGTCTTCAGCCAAGAAGTAGGATGAGGAACACATTGAACCTTTTGTCCTTGTCCAATTGTCTTTGGTGATTGCTCTTTCACTCTTGCTTGGGCTTTGTCTTCACCTCAACTTTGATACCATGTTAATTTTAGGCAACAATGGTATGTTCTATGCTTTAGAGCAATTTTACTTCAATTTCTTTATTAGCCCAGTATCAATATTCAGATTAGCAATCACATGAACTCTAATAATCCTAATTAGCCATGGCTAATTGGAATATTCGATTTTGTTCAATTTTGCTTTTTATAGTTATTTGTAAATAAAAAGGTGAGGAAAAGGGGACATAACTCACTTTTAGAATAAAAGTCACTTCCTAGTAGCACAACGTTGTGACTTAAAGGGGAGCCAAGGGGGCCAAAGGACCACAGAGAGATAGGGCCCACACAGACACTTAGAGGGATTGCGCAGATGGGAAAAGGAACACGTGGCAAGAGGAGATTACGTTGGAGGAGGTGAGCCTTGGGATTGAGAGAGGCCAATGCTATAAAGGAGAGAGGAGCCTCCTCATTTTGGCATTCGGTTATGAGCATTTGAGCTAGTCACTTGACTTGGAGCACGCTGACTGTTTAGCTTGTCTACAACACTATTTAGTGCACTGAGTGTCTCCGTTCGGAGATCTCACCCTTAGCCCCGTGGGACTTCGAGTGCTTACTCAGGTAAGGCAGTTTCAACAGTCTTTTTTGCAGTAGTTTTGATCTTTGGCATTGAGGTGGTGCTGAGCATTGGAGCACTGCGCAGTCTTGAGAGAGAGGGACGAAGTTTTTCTGGGAGCAGTTCCAGATTGGGGGTTTGTGGAGGAGTTGAGCTGGGAGATTGAGCAAGAGATCAACTCTTGCGTATTGGAGGAGTTTGGCAGAGTTTCAGGCAGTATTTTGGAGGATTCTACTCAGTTGCAGCGCAGAGCCTTGAGGGATTGCATGATTCCCCAAAGGGGCGATTTTCGGGGGTCGGCCATTTCAGAAGCGCTTTCTGGGTTTTTCTGAGTTTTCTGTGTAGAGGCTGATTCCAGAGTTTTAGCATTTCTGAGGAGGGGAACAACCCTAAATTCTCATTTGATTTCCAGCAGCAGTAGTAGCACGACAGTTTCCCAGCAGCATCCATGCAGTTTAGAGAGAGGCCATTTCTTTGCTATTTTGAGAGTATTTCTTCACTTGCCTGGTGCAAGTCGAGGTGCCATCTTTTTTGATCACCTCCTGTACTCATTCCATTACTCAGTATAATAAAATGGCTCAACATTTCTCTCTGCATTTCTGAAGTCTCTGCTTATATTTCATGTTTCCATTATTATATGTTGCACCACTGTTATGTTTATATTCTTGAGCTTCTCGACTATTATATCATTTGTGCGTATTTAGTTGGGGTTTATTGCGGTTTTGGGGAATATCTTCGAAACAGGATATTACAGTGGTATCAGAGCATAGTTCTGACTCAGCCTGTGGAGCTAGCAATCTATGACATCGGGGGAAAAACCCTACATCTGTTACAGAGGTAGGAGATACAGAGACGTTGGGCGTAGGTTAGAGAACACCTACGGAGAGGGACACTGTGTTCCAGTGGTGGACGCAGAACAGGAGGAGCTTGTGGTGGATGCAGAATAGAAGGAGCCTAGGGTGGATGCAGAGCAGGAGGATTCGATGATAGATGAGGACGGGAAGAGATTTGCGGACATGCTCCTCAAATCAATGCAGGATCTGTCGAGGCAGATCGAGGTGATGGGGCAAAGATTCATGGCAGTGGAGGCTAGACAACGTGAGAACCCACGGGTTTTTCACGTTGGTGAGGGATTGGGTACATCCCACCATTTTCTAGAGCAGGGTGCAACTCAACATGATATTACTCTGCAGATGGCCTCACATGCCCCTACACACTCTACCATGCCCACTTTCCTAGGAGCATACACGGGGGCCGAAACCCAGTAGCAGGTAGTGCTCGGTCATATGGGCGATTATTTTGCAGAGTACCAAGCCTATGGGCAGGAGTTCAGGGATGCTCTCTCATTCAGAGACTTTGTTTAGCTCCAGCGAGATAATAGACCCTGCGACCATCACAGAGGACACCGGCATTATCGCGATGGAGACACCCACTGCATGGCTAGTAGATTCCACTTGCCTACGTTTGATGGTTCATCAAACAATTCGGCAACGTCTTGTGTGGAGAAGCTGGACATCTATTTCTAGCTTAACCAGATGTCGGAGGCAAAGGCCATCAAGGTGGCGACATTACATTTGGATGGTGAGGCCGAGGATTGGTGGTTCCATGGGATGGTTACACTCGGACACTCCTCAGTGACGACATATGCTGAGTTCACCAGGAGATTGATGGAGAGATTTGACCGGAGGGATCCGGAGCAACACTTTGTTGAGCTGACAAGGCTCAAACAGACGGGGAGCCCAAAGATCTACATTGCAGACTTCCTGAGGATTTTAGTGATGGTACTAGATCTATCCATGACACGGAGGATCTACATGTTTGTTGAGGGGTTAGCAGAGCCACTTCGGGGTCTAGTCAAATCCACTAGACTAGCCACACTCCAGGATGCTATCAGCTGGAGCCGAGACTTACAGGATGCCTTACCTAGAACCCGGATACCTTACCCGAGAGACAGGCTTTCCAGCCTAAGGGGAAGGACGTGAGGATTCCACCTCCAAAGGGGAATCTAGGACGAGCATAGATTGATGACGATGCCAGGAGGGAGTTGAAGAAGAAGCGGTTGTGCTTTACCTGCCAGGAGCTATGGGCACCAGTACATAGATGTGTTGTTGGCAAAGCACATTTTATTGAGGTCTTCTCCGAGAGCAGCGCGGAGGAGGATGAGGAGGATGACGTGGAGGCAGGAGATAGTCATGTTGTGCAGGGTCCCTTGCCGCCTCCACCACAAGCAGCAGGTGGTGCAGCTTTTGCACCTACCGGAGGAGCCCTTGCAGCATTGCGAGGAGTTCCCAAGTATTTGACGCTGCGCATATAGGGGACAGTATGTGGCCAGCGAGTATCAGTTTTGGTTGACAGTGGGGTCACCCACATCTTCATCGATGTACAGATGGTTGAGCGGAGAGGTGTACAGACAAAGAGCTTCGATGGATTCTTAGTTTTGGTCCCAGGCAATCAGGCTATGGCGTGTGCTCGTTATGTTCCAGAGTTATCACTAACGATGGGCACCTACACACTGACTGACCACTTCTTCGTGGTCAATATTCTGGACACCAACATAGTGCTGGGTGTTCAGTGGCTTATCACTCTTGGGAAGGTCACTACAGATTGGAAGGCCCTCGAGATGGAGTGGGATGATGAGAAGACAGGGAGGCATGAGAAGATACGGGGACAACACACATATCCGCCTCAGACTGTTTTGGCTCATCAAATGGAGGCAGTCTTCCGGAAGGTAGACATATAGTGGGCAGTGGAGCTGCGTGCATTAGAGGCAGGGACTACAGGGCAGACAGTGTACTCGAAGATACAATCCATCCTTGACCGGTATGCCACAGAATTTGGGGAGATTCTGCGGGGACAACCACCGGACCGGGGGTTTGAGCACACCATTGAGCTTGAGTAGGGCATAGAGGCAGTGATTACTACCCCCTATAGGCATCCCAAGGCCTATCAGGTTGAGATTGAGCGGGCCATTCAGTAGTTGTTGGCTCTTGGGCACATTCGGCCGAGCATGAGTCCTTTTGCTTCTTCCATGGTGTTGGTGAAGAAGAAGGACGGCACATTGAGGATGTGCATTGACTATAGGGCCCTGAACAAGAAGACACTAAAGAACAGGTACTCGATACCTAGGATCGATGAGTTGATGGATGAGTTGAGAGGAGCACGGTTCTTCTCAAAGATTGATTTGAGATTTGGGTACCATCAAATTCGCGTGAGGGAGTAAGACATTCCCAAGACTGCCTTCAGGTGTCACTATGGGCACTTTGAGTTTTTGGTGATGGCCTTCGAGCTAACCAACGACCCAGCTACATTCCAGTCTTGCATGAATCACATTTTCCGCAGTCACTTAAGGAAGTATGTGTTGGTGTTTTTCGATGATATCCTGATTTACAACAAGACTTGGGAGGAGCATCTCCAGCACATTGGGACAGTGTTGCGCATCTTGGAGGAGCAGAAGTTCTATGCCAAGCTCTCCAAGTGTGAGTTTGGGTTGACGGAGATGTTATACTTGGGACACCTCATAGGGGTGGACGGAGTGAGGGTCCACGAGGAGAAGATCAGGGCCATTAGAGATTGGTTGGAGCCAAGAAACGTGACAAAATTTCGAGGATTCATTGGCATTTGCACTTACTACTGGAAGTTCGTCAAGGGTTTCTCACAGCTTGCTGCACCCTTGACAGATTTGACGAGGAAGGGGGCATTCAGTTGGTCGGATACAGCACAACGAGCCTTTGACAAGCTCAAGGAGGTTATGAACAACTGCCCAGTGCTCGCATTACTGGATTTTACGCAGCCATTGTTTTGGAGTGTGATGCGTCGAGAGAGGGGATCGACGCATTGTTGATGCAGGGAGGTTACCCTATAGCCTTTGAGAGCCGGAAGCTCCTTCCGCACGAGAGGTTGTATTCTATATACGACAAGGAGATGCTGGCCATCATGCATGCATTGGCCAAGCACTGACAGTATTTGGTGGGTAACAGGTTTAGGGTGAGGAATGATCACAACAACCTCAAGTTCTTTTTGGAGTAGAAGCAGCTATAGGAGAGGCAGCAGAAGTGGATCAGTAAGATCCAAGCGTATGACTTTGACATTGAGTATGTCAAGGGTAAGAACGACGTGGTAGCAAATGCCCTTTCACGTAGACCAGCCACGTTGTCTCTTATGAGCTTGGACGCAGACTGGAGGGCTCGACTCCTAGTAGAGTACTCCAAGGATAGATTTGCATGTGAGGTTCTGGATGGTCAGGTGGCGGATGACAGGTACAGGGTGGTCGATGAGATCATCTATTACAGGGACTGGATCTTCTTGACTGAGGGATCTCGGCTCAAGAAGAAGATACTTCAGGTGTGACATGATTCACCTTCGGCAGGTCATCAGAGGTTTACCAAAACCTATAGGGCCATTAGAGAGAGGTTCTCATGGAAGGGCCTCAAGGAGGACGTACTCCAGCGTGTCTGGGAATGCGATGTTTGCCAGAGAAACAAGGGGGAGATGAACCATCTAGCAGGACTATTGCAGCCTCTTCCTATTCCGGAGGGAAAATGGGAGTGTATTTTGATGGACTTCATCACAGGGTTGCCCATGGTACAGGGCAAGGACTGCATCTTTGTCGTTGTTGATCAGCTGACGAAGTACTCACACTTTTTCGCCATATCCGCACACTACACAGCGACGCAGGTGGCCGAGCTGTTCTTCAGAGAGATTTTCAGGTTACATGGTCTTCCCAAGACCATCACCAGTGACAGGGACAACTGTTTCATGGGCGGATTTTGGTAGGAGATTTTCTGGTTGGTGGGGACGGAGTTGACACCGAGTACCAGTTATCACCCACAGACGGACGGGCAGACAGAGACTGTTAACAAGTGGCTGGAGGGTTACTTGCGTAACTATGTCAGTGGGTAGCAGCGAGCATGGCTGAAATGGCTGCATCTGGGGGAGTACTTCTACAACACTACACATCACATGTCCATTAGTATGTCACCATTTTATGCTTTGTATGGATATCATGCCTTATCTTTTGTTGACATGATGTTTGGTGCTAGCAAGGCTCCGAGAGCCAAGATTTGGATCCAAGAGAGTCAGGGTATTCTCCGAGCTCTCAGGGATAATATGGCTACAGTGCAGAACCAACAAAAGCTGTATGCTGACAGGGGTCGGGTGGAGAGACAGTTTGAGGTAGGGGACTTGGTCTACCTATGATTACAGCCATATCGACAGTCGTCACTGAAGCAGAAGGGGGCTGAGAAGCTCAAGCCCCGTTTTTATGGGCCATACAGGGTGATACGCAGGATTTGATAGGTTGCGTATGAGTTGGAGCTGCCCTATGGAAGCAAGATTCATAACGTCTTTCATGTATCATGCCTGAAGAAGGCATTGGGGCAGCATGTGACAGTGACAGATGAGCTACTACCCACGGATGATGAGGGGCTTTTGGTGTTGCAGCCAGAGGCTTTTATTGATACCAGGGAGAGGCAGCTATGGAATAGGACAATTTGGGAATTCTTGGTGAGATGGAAGAATTTGTCGGATGAGGATGCCACTTGGGAGAGTGAGAAAATTTTGCAGCATCCATCACTTCAGTTCCTTGAGGACAAGCAACATTTTGTCGGGGGAGACTGTAATATTCCTAATTAGCCATGGCTAATTGGAATATTCGATTTTGCTCAATTTTGCCTTCTATAGTTATTTGTAAATAAAAAGGTGAGGAAAAGGGGACATAACTCACTTTTAGAATAAAAGTCACTTCCTAGTAGCACAATGTTGTGACTTAAAGGGGAGCCAAGGGGGCCAAAGGATCACGCAGAGATAGGGCCCATGCAGACACTTAGAGGGACCGCGCAGATGGGAAAAGGAACATGTGGCAAGAGGAGATTACTTTGGAGGAGGTGAGCCTTGGGATTGAGAGAGGCCAATGCTATAATGGAGAGCGGAGCCTCCTCATTTTGGCATTCAGTTATGAACATTTGAGCTAGTCACTCGACTTGGAGCACGCTGGCTGTTTAGCCTGTCTGCAGCACTGTTTAGTGCACTGAGTGTCTCCGTTCGGAGATCTCACCCTTAGCCTTGGGGGACTTTGAGTGCCTACTCGGGCAAGGTAGTTTCAGCAGTCTTTTTGCAGTAGTTTTGATCTTTGGCATTGAGGTGGAGCTGAGCATTGGAGGACTGCGCAGTCTTGAGAGAGGGACACAGTTTTTCTCGGAGCAGTTCCGGATTGGGGGTTTGTGGAGGAGTTGAGCTGGGGGATTGAGCAAGAGATCAACTCTTGCATATTGGAGGAGTTTGGCAGAGTTTCAGGCAGTATTTTGGAGGATTCTACTCAGTGGCAGCGTAGAGCCTTGAAGGATTGCGTGATTTCCCAAGGGGGCGATTTTCGGGGGTCGACCATTTCAGAAATGCTTTCTGGGTTTTTCTGGGTTTTCTGAGTAGAGGTTGATTCCAGAGTTTCAACATTTTTTGAGGAGGAGAACAACCCCAAATTCTCATTTGATTTCCAGCAGCAGCAGCAGCACGACAATCTCCCAGCAACATCCATGCAGTTTAGAGAGAGGCCATTTCTTTGCTATTCTGTGTATTTCTTCACTTGCCTGGTGCAAGTCGAGGTGCCATCTTTTCTGATCACCTCCTGTACTCATTCCATTACTCAGTATAATAAAATGGCTCAACATTTCTCTCTGCATGTCTCGAGTCTCTGCTTATATTTCATGTTTCCATTATTATATGTTGCACCGCTGTTATTTTTATCATCTTGAGCTTCCCGGTTATTATATCATTTGTGCGTATTTAGTTGGGGTTCACTGGGGTTTTGGGGAATATCTCTGCAACGGGATATTACATGAACATGATAGTAAAATGTAGATAGAACATAAACATAAACAATAGGTGACAAGCCAAGACAAGAGGACACAAGATGTGGCACCAGTCAGAGACAAACACCAATGTCTTCTTTTAGTCTTCAATAGTTCAACAGAGACTTGAGAGAGGGTACAATTTACAAATTCTAATAATTTATAACAGCAACAAAAGAGCCCTAACCAGAAAAGTCAACGCCGGTCAACATTGCAAATTTGATTCTCAACAAATCGGACAACTTCAGTCAACTTCGGCCTCCAAACAACAAGATAAAACAGCCCTCAAAACAGTAAAATTCAACGCAGTCAAGTCTTGTCAAACAGCCCACCTGTGGTCAGCCCTAGCTGCAGTCAATGCTTGTCAGCAGTGAATATTTAGCCTTGATTTCTGTGCTCAGAAATGCGGCCTGCCCAAATAGAGATAGCCTCCACAAAAACACAGTCAAAGGAGGTCAACACATAATGGTCAACGATATGTCAAACTGTCTTGAGATTTCGGCCTCCTGAAATTTCGGACGTGTGGAGAGAGAGAAGCCCAAAAATCCTTACCCAATCAATGAGGAGAGAGAGAGAGAAGTGTGTAGATGTGTGTGTCCAAATGAGACCAAGTCACCTTCTATTTATATGCAACGTTGAGGATGAATAGATGTGACTGTTGGGTTTCTGAGCCTTCGTAAGTTTGCTGGCCGACCTTGACAATTTGACCATAATCAAAATAAATTCATAACTTCATTTGTACATGTCAGAATCAAAGGATTTTTAGATCAATCCTACACCTCTCGAAGAGAGGAATCCAAGAAAAATATCAGCTATCATAAATAAGCTGACCCATGTGGAGTTTGGCCCTAGTTTCCAATTTTAACAAATTGGAACATTATGTTCCTTTCATACTGAATTCAATATCAGGAAACTAGTTGGAAATTGCGTTGACATCTAAACCTTGTTCTATAATATTCAGAGAACAGTACTGTCTGAAATTTGAATATCTTTGGATGACATCATGTGACATACACCTTAGCATCATCTCTGACTTATACTGGATGAATCAATTCTAAAGTAAAATTTTAGATCTCTTCTTTGAATGAGAACACATGATAGCAAAATGCGCTTTTAAAATTTTACCATGAGATGTTTTATTGCCACTGAATTCTTGCTTGATGAATTCATTCTTTAATCTTTCATGATTTTTATCTTGCTGCCCTCATCTCCAATGGGATATGAAAACAGATAATGCTTTCATCTTTATTGACTACGTTTTGCCAGACTAGAGATTACAGTTGTATTTGTTTGAATCCTTTTTGTAGTCTTATTTTGTATAAGCAGCATGGTTTCCTCTGGTATCTCTGCATACTGGCTGCTCAAGTTCCCAACTTTATAATTTATTCCTCTTCTATGTGATTGTAGGTCTTTGTCATCCATCCAAAGAACGATCTATATGGGCTCGGTTACGATCCATTCAAAAATGCCCCTGAATTTAGAGGTTTGTCATATTTCCATTTAAGTATAAATTGACTCTTAGGTTCTTTTCTGAGTTTTGGATGATAATATTGTTGGTTACCAGGTCCTTCAAATTATAAGTCACTAGAGCAGTTCATGGCGTGCCATTGTCCATGTTTCTTTTCATAACTTGATTTATGCCTCAAGGATGTAGATGTGAAAAGGAAATATTGTATAGTTTCTGCATTGCTACTTGGATTAGCGTTTATTGTGTTTGCTCTCTATAAATGTATCTTCAGTGTTTTCTGGCATTCAATTACTTAATGCTATGCATCTTCAATAGTCTGTAAAATGCTGGTGCACATATAAAACGTTGTGTTTATTTATTTATTTTGTTCTCTTTGCTCCTTTAGCTTTTTTTCTTTTCAACATTGATTCATAATATTCTGTTTTGCAGAAAGGAAGTATATGCACCTGTCTCAAGGCAAAGAACCAGGGCTGAAGAAAACTGGTCAATTGCATGAAAACCTCTTCAGGCCAAATGGTATGGATGATAATTATTAAATATTTTGCTTGGAAGTTTTCTAACATTGCCACTTATGCACGTTGTCTGTTTGGAGTCTGGACTTCAACCTTATGCATAATTTGGTATTAGAAGAAGAGGCTTCCGATATCTCTTTAATTCTGCCAAGCATTAAACTATAAAGCTTTTTAAATTGTGAGACTCACTCATTTCTTTCTTTTCAATTCGCAGCTGGAAAAACTGCTACAGGTTTTGGGATTGGTGCCCTTGAGGACATAGAAGAGGAAGATGAGGACATTTATTCTTCCGGTGAATTCTCCATTTCTATTCTGTTAATGTGTTGAAAATAGACTTATCTCGATGGCCCTTAAAGACTTGTCAAGTTTTCTTCTATCCTCCTTTATGATGTATGATGAATAATGGGGTGTTGACACACAGATTTTGGTTTGATTAAAGCAAATGAGATGTTTGGTGTTATAGCATTGTTTTCCTATAGCAGATTTGGAAATGCATTTATGAAAGGTTCTAAGAATATGTTCTTTGAGTCTTGAGATGGGGATTTGGATGTACTAGCTAGTTTGACCTATGTAGGATTTTGCACAGAAACAAGGAATTTGGTAGAGACCTTAACAATGAAGAGGATTGGATTTATTGTTTAGGGGTTTGAGAGACTTGAAGAAAGACTTAACATTCTTTTTGGCTAAGATACAGGAAATGTGGTCTATGATTGCTTTAATGGAAGGCAGCAAAGCAAGGCCTTGGGAGGAGAATTGAATGGGGGATTCTTGGATTTTGGGTGTAGGGTGACTCGCAAGGCTCCATTGAGTAAGGAAAGAGAATTTGTTTGCTTGGAGGACCTTAGTGGCATGATATCATTCTTTGTTATGGGAAGTGGAAATTTGAATGGCTTTGGACACTAGAGTTTCTGAAACTGCAGATTTTTCCATTGCGTGGTGGCGGGATTGGTCATGAATGTTATGTTAAATTAAATCTGTAATAATTAGTTAAATTAGGTAAAAGGGCATGATCTGTGATAGATCATGCCCATTCCCCAAGAGGCACCGATCATGCCCATTCACCAAGAGGCACCGAGGCAGTATAAAACCAAGGGCCTCCACAATTGTAACGACATCTATTCATTAATAATATATATCAGTCATTTTTATGTTCAACGCTTTGGTTTTTCTGCGCCATTTGGTATCAGAGCTTCGTTGTTTTGGTGCTTCAGACCCCCACTCCACTACTGTCACTCTGTTCCCGCTCCGTTTGTTCCCTGACCCCTTCCACGTTGCTCTCCCCGTCATTTTTTCACCAATGTGTCCCTCCGTGTTTCCCATTGCCTGCCTGTTTGCATCCACCCTGCCGCATCTTCTATTGTCTTCCCCACTCTGTGTGTGCCGTCCATCCTCCTCCTGTCCGCAGCTACCGTTGTCACTATCCGCTGCAACGATTCCTGAATCCGCTATTCCATTCCGCATTAACACACCTCCTGTTCGTTGTTTGCCACCGTTCCGCCTCATTCTCATTTCCGCCCGTGCCTCACCGCTCATTAGCCACAATTGTTCCCCGACTAATCCTACTCCCAGCATCAGTTGTCGTCTTCTTCCCTCATCGACCGTTCTTATACCAACATACCTCCGACAAATGCTCTCGTTTAACACAATCCAACTCGTTAATTCCACATTTCCGCTCCCTTCCACTCCCATTTAATAAGCCATAGGGTATATAATAATATAGTTATATAATTAAGTCATATAATAATATAATTATATAACTTATTATTATGATTAAAGAAAACTAAGTATATGTTATAAAAATAATTTCATTTTATAATTAAATTTAATTATTTTAAAAAAAAAACTAACTATATGTTATAAAATAATTTCATTATATAATTAAATTAATTAATTTAATTTTAATTATATAAAAAAATTAATTATTAAAAAAATTCAATGTAAAAAAAGTTAGGATCAAGTTAAGAAAAAGAGTTAAGCTAGATAGATATAATCCACCTCAGACCTGCTGAATGACTCCATCAATGTAGACAGTGCCTAAGATCAACACCCATGTAAGAAGAAATCCAAGAATGACACTACCAAAGCATTAGTAGCTGATGATAAGGACGAGGATATGTTTTATTGAGTTTTCGGTGATTTCTGCAAGTAGGCTAGGAGCAAGAGGGAGTTGACAACCCCTCCAATCCTCTAAACAAAGATAAGTACACTATTTTTCTGGTTTTTGAGTATTATTGTTTATTATTAGTTAGGCTCTATTCATTGTTTCCTTTGTTGGGTTATAATCGTTCTTTCATGGGCCTCCTAGTAAGGATTGAAGGTACATCATAAAGCCTGTCAAGGCTTTGGTAGCAAATGGAAGCATTTGGAAGAATGGAGCAAAATTTGTGGTAAGAGAATTCTCCATGGCATGATTCATGTTCAAGAGGGAGAAATTGTATTGAATCTAGAATCATACTGAAAGAGCTCCTAGGAAGCAGGTATGTCAACAAGCCGAAGGATGTCATTGTACCGAGATCCGTGGAAAGTCAGTGATGACTTCAAGGTGGATTTAAAAGATCTAGCATTTGATAAATGGCATAAAGAAGTACAAAACAAGGATTCTAATAGGAAGAGGTAGGGGATTATGAGAAGACATTTGATCTAGTTGTCGGGTACACTTTTGTGTTGAAGAATCTAGGGTAAGGTAGTGTTGTGATGATTATTCGTTACTTGATGATAGTGCATATGTGTGTACTTCATCGAATTGCTAACAAAACAAAATAACAAGAATACAAAGTTTTGGCTCTCTGCCAGGGACAAAACCTTTACACTCTTGAGAGGAAAACCCTTTGTAATTTTTCTCTTATTGAAGCTTCTTATTTTGACTAATTGCCAAACCCTAGACCTTTGACTAGGATATCCTCCAAGCATAAGTCAAATCCTTCCTCTTTCTGCACTACAACTTCCGACACATGGAGCTCTGTTTTCTGGCACTTAGCTCCTCAACCCTTCGTCCTTCTTCTGCTACTTAAACTTCTTTTCTTCTTAGGAGAAACCCCAGAACATTAGGGCTTCTTTACTTTATAAACAGAACCTTCTTTGTTTTTCCTTAGGAGACCTTGTATGCCTAGTCACATATCAGAATGAGGCCTCTAATTGTGCTGCCTTCACCTGCTGTCAAATCCACAAGAGTTCCCTTGCTGCACGTGTGGACAGAAACCCTAAAATAGTCTCCTTTTCCTTGCTGGTCTTTCCTTCTTTCGTCGCTGGATGGGGAGGCCTTATAGGCCTTGTAAGTTAGCCCAAAACATAGATATTTTGCCACTGTGATTTCCTACTGTAGCAACCATAGTTAGACCTTCATTCCTTCGCATGTGTGATTGTGTGAACACTTGGAAACTATCTTTTTGCCCTTGCTGTTTTATCTTCTTTTCACGCTGTCCTTGTAACCCTTTTCCATACCTTTTGTTCGTCTTACTTCATCCTCCTTGCTTAGGAAAAATTAAAATATTAATGTGTATTAATATAAAATGGGTGAGAAAGTTCTAAGAGACAAGGATCAAGCCAGATCTAATCTTAGCCGTTGATTAGGGACTTAATCTCGATCGTTGAATTGTCAACAAGAAAAATATAATAGGAGGCTTAAGGGTCAGTTGGAGGCACACCAAGAGAGAACAAGAATTTGATTTTTTGGGGTGAGGTTTGTTGAGGAAATCAAGTGAGTGATCAGTTGCAGTGAGAGGCAGTTCGACAAGGGATTTCAATGCAAGGCTGAAGAATAGATATCAGAGAGGCAACAGGGTGTTGGAAGAGGTAGCGCAGAGCCTAGGAGGGCTGACACAGAGGCTAGGGAGGCCAGCGCAGAGGACGCAGAGAGCCATTGATGCTGACACAAAAACTGTAGAGGCTGATGCAAAGGACGCAGAAGGCTTCAGGGCCAGTGCTGGGTGATTCTGTGGGGTAGATTGGGAGCTGATTAGTTGACATAGAACCAGAGAGGGTGACGCAGTTCCTGAAGGGTGACACAGTTCCAAAGGAGTGCGTGGAGCAGCTTTCGCTGTCCAGCACAAGGAACAACTAGAGTCACTGTGGGATTGTTCATCCGGTTGCTGATTAGCTGGAATATTTGTCTCTAGATAGAGGTACTACTACTGAGGATATTCTCTGAAGGGTGAGCTATTTCTGACACCCTAGTTGTATTTAGAAATATGCTTAATAATAAAACCCTCATATATGCTGCACCGGTTTTCCCCAATTGGGTTTTTCCGGGGACGATTTTCCAAAAAATAACGGCGTCTGTTGTGTTGTCTTAGTTTATTTCAGTTGTTGATCTGTATATTTGTGAAGGCTGCAATTATGTTTACTTCGATGTTTATGTTATTAAATAACTTGTTAACGTAAATAACAAGTAGGAGATAATAAAGCAGATATTCCAGTAGGGATTTCTGATGTGTAGGTTCAGAAATTTTCACATGTTATCAGAGCGATTGTAGATCGTAGGAGACTAAAGGCACCAACCAGGAAAAATGAGAGTTTGCAGCAGAGTAGTAGCTGTCCCAAGAGACCGCTATGCTAGAGCTGAAGAGGCAAGAGGAAGAGTGACGCAGTGCAAAGAGGGTGACATAGAGGCTCATGCAGAGCTTTTTTCAGCATTCTGAGCCAGGATAGGGGCCAGCGCAGAGGCAGAGAGGGGCACGTCATCCTTCTCAGCCAGGAAGGATTGACACAGTTGGACGGGAGGAGCTGATTCAACCTATACTGTGATTATGCAGAGCCTGAAGGACTCAGATTCTTCAGTTGTTGGGGCTAAGGGAGCTGTGTACAAATTTTGATTTGAGGAGCTGGTGGGACGCTGTATCTGTCAGTGCAGAACAATGTCTAAGGAGACTAAACCAAGGTAGAGGGAAGCACTACCTCGACAGATTTCTAGCCAAGAAATCTTGATCCGAGTTGCAGCGGCAAAGGAGGATTGGAGAGGAGTGGTTCGACAGTGGGCTAGAGGATTTTCAGGAGGGAAGTCGAGACTTAGAGGGAGTCTAGAAGAGGAGCAGAGATGGAAGTAAATGGATTGAGGGATCAAGACAGATTAGACGGGGCTTCCAATTTTGTCATATGGAAGGCTAGGATCCTAACAATCCTAGATAAGCATCGCATCAAGGACTATGCCTTAAAAACCGTAGCTGTCCCAGTTTTACCTTGATGCAAATGAGAAGTATGAGGAGGCCATGGCAAAGGCAAAATGCATGATCCTATACGGGGTCAAGGATCATGCAATACCACATATTGCTGAGAAGTCAACAACAAGGGAGATGTGGGAGACCCTGACCACCTTATACCAGGGCTCTTCTGTGTAACAGAAGATGTTATTGGAAAATCAATTGAGGTCATATCAAATGCAAAGAGGAGAGGAGATAGATCACCTCCTTCACAGGTTGCAAGGAATTCGTGACCAACTTACTTTCGTGGGGTCTACATCGGATCCAAAGTTTATGGTTAGGACTGCTCTAAATGCAGTGTCCAAGGACTGGGAGATGTTTGTCCAAAGCATTTTGGGTAGAGCGACTCTCCCTAGTTGGGAGGAGATGTGGGAAGCTCTTCGACAAGAAGAGATTAGGAGGTTGACCAAGGCGGGGAGTAGCGATAAGGTAGTTTGAGTCAAGAAAGGGGAGGAGGATGTGGCTCTAACATCCGTGGGACAACAAGGGGTTCAGAAGAGGAAGAAGAAGCACATCTCCAAGGTTAAGTGCTTTAATTGTAGGGGCCTTGGACATTATGCATTTCAGTGGCCTAGGAACAAAGGTAAGGGATAAGCTTTTGGTTCAAAAGCAACTCCAACAAAGGCAGAGAAGGATATCGAGACTAATGATGATTATGCCATGAGCGTTCTTGCACCTCTAGAGAAGAGATGGGGAGACATAGAGTTGTAGTCAAGAGGACTACATGCAGGGGCAGGATCCTTGAGGTGCCCAAACTCTTGGATCACATATGGCTATTGAGCCCTTAATGACAGTAACATGATGACAGGTGTCGGGTGGAGCAAAGTTTGATGGAGCAGCTAGGCAGGGCTAGAGTGCAGAAATCTGAGGTAGCACAGTGGAGGTTGCAGCAATGCAAGAGGCACAAAGGTGTTTGCAACAACACAGTGGCAATAGAGGGTGCACAGGATAGCAACAGAGGTAGCTTCAACATCACGAGGCTTCTAGATTGACCGTGATGTCAGTATTTGGGTGAAGTTAGTTACTTACTTATTGGTAACTGAGTTGCAGTGCAACAGTTAGCAGTGGCAGTGTTATGGGCAGCATGAGGCAACATTTTGAGAGGGAGCTGCATTACAAATGTAGCAGTGGCATTGTTATGGGAAGCAATACAGGAAGCAACAGTGCAATGGATGTGAGGCAGCAGGCGAAGCATCAACACGGGTACCGATGCGAAGGATTAGTGTGATACTTCTATGGTGAGGCATTACTGGAGCACATTCCTCACTAAGAGGGAGTGTTGATTTTTGGTAGCACTAGATGTGCTCTAGCCATGAAAATTGGTGGAGAGGCTAAGGCACATGAGATCTCCAAGACCCATAAATCGTTTGGAGAAATTCCACCCAGATGAGGAGATAATAAAATAATTAATATTTAAATTGGGTTCCTTAGTCTAAACTTAGGAAAATTAAATTATTAATGTGTATTTACTATTAATATAAAATGGGTGAGAAAGTTTGAAGAGACGAGGATCAAGTCAAATGTAATCTTAGTCGTTGGTTAGGGACTTAATCTTGGCCCTTGAATCGTCAGTAGGAAAAGTATAAGAGGAGGCTTGAGGGTCAGTTGGAGACACACGAAGAGAGATGAAGAATTTGACTTTTTGGGGCGAGGTTTGATGAGGAAATCGAGTGAGTGATAAGTTGTAGCAAGGGGCAATTCAGCAAGGGATTTCGATCCAAGGTTGAAAAATACATATAAGAGAGGCAACAGAGTGCTGGAAGAGGTAGCGCAGAGCCTAGGAGGGTTGAGGCAGAGGCAGCAAGGGTTGACGCAGAGGCTAAGGAGGCAAGCTCAAAGGATGCAGAGAGCTGTAAATGCTGACGTAGAGGACGCAGAAGGCTTCAGGGCCAGCAGAGGACGCAAAGAGTCGCAGAGGTTGACGCAGAGGACACAGACGGCCTCAGGGCCAGCGCTGAGTGATTTTGTGGGGCAGCCTGGGAGCTGATTAACTGATGCAAAGTCAGAGAGGGTGATGCAATGCTTGAAGGGTGATGCAGTTCTAGAGGAGTGCGTGGAGCAGCTTTCGCTGTCCAGCACAAGGAACAACTAGAGTCACTGTGGGATTGTTCATCCAGCTGTTGATTAGTCAGAATATCTGTCTCCGGATAGAGGTACTGCTGCCAAGGATATTCTCTGAAGGGTGAGCCATTTCCGGCACTGTGGTTGTATTCAGAAATCTGCTTAATAATAAAACCCTCATATATGCTGCACTGGTTTTCCCGAATTGGGTTTTTCCGGGGACGATTCTCCAAATATTAATGGTGTCTGTTGTGTTGTCTCAGTTTATTTCAGTTGTTGATCTGTATATTTGTGAAGGCTGCAATTGTATTTAATTCGATGTTTATGTTATTAAATAACTTGTTAATGTAAAGAACAAGTAGGAGATAGTAAACTAGATATTGTAGTAGGGGTTTCTGATGTGTAGATTCAGAAATTTTCACATGTGGAACTATGTGACCAAACCTGAAGGGGGAAAAGGTGGTGGAAGCTACAAGTTTTTGTGCTATCACGGTTGTCATGGAGGAAAACCATATAGTGGTTCATATATCCGTGTGAGGAGGCATATTTGTGGGGGGACGGTTATGACAAAAAGGGTGTTGTGGGGATACAAATTTGCCCAAACCTTTCAAGTGCAACCTCTAGATTTGGTAGCTCATCTCGTCATGGTACTTCACGTTCTCTTTCTTTTATTTATTAAATTTGATTTTATAAAGTCACTTTATGATATTTTGCTTTATAAAGTTAAAGTGACTTCTAACTTGCCTAAGAAATATCACCCTTTCTCATTTTTGAACTTTATAAAGTTTTCTTGGGCAACTTAAGTTCCCTTATTAAATATTTCCCTGCTTTAGCCTATGGGAACCACTATAGGCTAGCAAACTCAGCCATAAGCTTCCTATGGGGACTGGTACATTACAAGGACATAATGTTAAGAGAGTAAGAATGAAGTGTGAAACTGCAGCAATGGCTAGATCTCAGACACAGATACAAGGTCAACATGTTCCTACAGGTACTGACTCATCAAATGTTGTGTGAAATGCATCTCATATAAGCTCTCCTTTCTTCCTTGCTCGCACTAGTTTGGGATCTCAACCAAGCTTGGAAATTTGTAATTAAAAAATAATGAAAGAGGAAGATATGGTAGTGAAGAGGTTTTGGTATCATGATAGCCTCCAATTCAACTATGCAATGTCACCTTTCCTTCAACCCATTGTTCATGCAATTGCATGTGCTAGCATTGACTACAAAACACCTTCTTATAATTCACTTAGGGAGAAATCCCTTTTTGAGTAGTTTTAATGTGTCAAGGCACAGTTGGAAAGCATTAAAATCTCATGGAAGACCATTGGGTTCACAACTATGTTAGCTGGGTGAAGATCAATGGGGTAAAACAATCATCAACTTTATTGTTGCTTGCTCTAAAGGAACCATGTTCCTAAAGTTCACTAATGCATTTTCACATGTAAAGGATGCAAATCTGATTTTTTCAATGTTGTCAAAGGTTGTGGAGGAAGTTGGTGTAAAAATTGTTGTCCAAGTAATCATGGACAATGCTGCAAATTATGTGGCAGCTATAAGAATGCTAACCAAAAAATATCCTACCATATTTGGAACCTTTGTGCTGCACATTGCATAGACCTGATTTTTGGAGGACATTGGGAAGTTGCCGTGGGTGCAAGATGTTGTTGCACATTGCAAACAAATAGCCAAGTACATTTATAATTATGTGTGGGTGCTGAGTATTATGAGAGAATTCAAAGAGGGTGAGCTTAGTTGGCCCGCTGTCACATGGTTTTCCACTAAAATCATCTCCCTTCAAAGCCTTTTGAATGAGTACCAGGGTTTGAGACAGATGTTTTGTAGCCAATAATGGCTATTTTTTAAAGATAGCACAAAACCAGATGCCATGGCTATGAAGGTGTCTCTCTTCAAAGAGGACTTGTGGGAGAAAGTCACTGCGATTGTTAGCTTAACCGAGCCCCTTGTGAAAGTCTTGAGGATCATGGATGGGGACAAGCCTTTAGTGAGCTACGTTTATGAGGGCATAGATAGGGCCAAAGAGGCCATCAAGGCCTTTTATAGGGGATATTCATCTAAATATCTTCATATATGGGAAATTATTGATTCCAGCTGGGACTGGTAGGTACATTGACCGTTGCATGTAGCGGGAGCATATCTAAATCCAAGCATATTCTATAATGAGGCGTCTAATATTCAAAAAGATCCCGAGGTGATGAGAGGTGTCATAATCTGCTTTAATAGGATCTTCCCAAGCCAAGAAATTCAAGACAAAATCAGTTTGCAATGAGACATGTACAAGGAAGCATCTGGCATGTTTGGACTTAGCTCAACCATATGGCTCAGGGATAAGAAAATGCCATGTAAGATTCAATCTTTAAATTCTATAAACTCTCAATGTTTGGCATTGCAATTTGCAACACTCCAAACTTTTTTGTTGTTTTTTATAGCCAATTGGTGGATAGATTGTGGCAATGGGGCACCAGAATTGTAAGAATTTGCAATCAGAGTTCTAAGCCAGCCTTGCAACGCTTCAGGATGTGAGCGCAGTTGGTCAGTGTTTGAGCACATCCATGGCAAAAGTGTAAGAGGTTGGAGCATGAGTGGTTGCAGAAGCTGGTCTTCATCTATTACAACCTTCGGTTATTCACTAAACAAATGCATCCAAAGGATTTAGATCAAACTGTATTGGATGGCATTGATCTAGAGTCGGAATTGGTTGTGGAGGAGTTTCCTACTAATGATTTGAGTTGGCTTGATGAGGAGACTCAAGATCCCTTTAGTTTGCCATTTTTCCAAATCGAAACTCCAAACACACCTGCCTCAGTTGTTGTTTCAGGCTTCAGTCCACTGATGTTGGCACTAGCTCCTTGAGGGCTTATTTTGGGCATCCTCGTGTGGATGCATGAGACATGACATTGCATATGGAGACATTGTCTACTTTTGGTTTGCTAGTGTTATGACTCATGGAGAACTTGCAAGTTGCTAGCATATGCGATTTTGTTTATGAATCATTTTTCAATTTGCTTTTAAAATTTTTGAATACAAATATCAATTGTGTTATTTTATATGATCATATTTAATGAGATAATTTTATGACTTTTTGTGTAAACCATGGTTTTATAACTTGTATGTGTTGGAAATGCCATTAATTTATCTTCTATGCAAAAAAATGAGATTTTTTTTAGAGTTTTGCTACTTGTGGAGTATTTCCCGTGTCCTCCCAAGTCAGCGAGTGATATGCCAGCTGAGTATTTGTTGTGTATGAGCCGTGCGACATTGGTCTTGTTCTTGTTGTCAGCCCTTGGAGTTCTAGTGATATGAATGCAATTTGTTCTGGTTGGTTTATCATTGAGGTCATTAGCAAATCTGTAATGAATGCTCAGAATCTGTAATTCTAAACTTGAAAAATCTGGTGAACCTATATTTTTAAACATAAACAGTTGTTATGGACTGAAAGCCATTGCCATCATTAGAGTGAGTCTTATAATATGATGTTGAGATGCTAGGTACTGAAGCATTAATTAAATATCATATGCATTTCAGGCTTGTGATTTTACAGTGATGTTGCGTAAATGAAGGTTCATTTACTAGTCAACATTTACTAACTGTTTAATTGTGCAATGATGAGGATGTATTATACATATCTGGATGCCAATAGGAATGTTTGTTATACGGTATAAGTAAAATTTGGGGTGGTTTCTTACAGTAATGCATTTACCTTAGGTAGAAGCTTTTTTGTTGAAGCTGAGGAAGGAGATGAGAAGCCTTCAGATAGACTGGATCCAAGAAAAGAAAGAACTGTCCAAAGTCACGATGGTGGTTTGACTGCCTTTAAGCTTGCATCTGTCTCAACCTGTCGCAAGGAGTGGTAATTGTCAAACCTGGCATTGAGATTAATTTCTGCATTAAAAATGTGACACAATAAATCAGTTCTGTATAGTGCGGTTCTATCTATATAGTGGTATTGTAGTACATGATTATTTATGTTTCACATGGAGTTTGGTATCTAAAAAGTTGCTACTACATATCTAAATTTTCATTTTCTTCTACAACAATGAAGATATTGATGAGTAGAGAATAAATATAAAAAAATTTAAATAAGTTGATTACCTATCCCTTATCTTGATGTTAGCTATCAAGTTCTATATTGAATTGGAATGTAAGCCTTGAAAATTTTAACTATCAAACTCATATAGAAAAGTGCATGCTCAGTGTAAGCTCTGCATTTTATTATTTAAAGTTTCATATGCATGATTCAATTCATGAAAAGAGAACTCTTCTACTTTTTAAATGTCTTGTTACTCCTCTTCTTTCTGATGGCTTTCCTTGTTTTGTTGTTTATCTTCACTTTTACCTTTCTTTGTTGGTATTTATGCCTGCTGCTGTATTCTGTTTTATCTCTTTCTTGTCTTTGGTGCTGCCTGTTTACAACCTTCTAAGAGTCTTTGGATGAGTTATGATATAGGGTGGAAGTGCATCATTCTGTAACTAGTCAAGGATTGTCAGGTGGGATTTTTAGAGACCGTGTGTCATTGCTTAATGCTTTTGATCTGTACAGACCCTGAATATATAAAGCAAAGCAGTGAAGCTTGAATATGGGCTTGAATTAGCTCACTTAATGATTTCCTTTCTGATGTATTGAAGAAGGATTGAAATAAACAAAGAAAAACAGTGGAGCTTTAAATTGTGGCTTAAATATGGAACTTTAGGATCTCCAAGCAGAGATGTTCATGAAGGATTGAAGATGGGTCATGTTCTCGACCCAACTAGCACTTGTTATAAAAGTCCAAGAGGAGTGCTAGCTAAATGGAAACCATGTGGGGAGCCATTGTCACTACACTAACCTCTTGTCAATTTAGGTTGCATCTCCTCTGGCACAAGGGGGGTATTCGTAGATTAGGATTGCTAAATCTAGGCAATGGGGTCTCAGGGTAAAATGAAGAGTTGGCTCTAGCAAAACATAAGTTGTAGCATAACAGAATTAAGGCGATGTTGGGGGAGACCAGTGCCTATCAAAGTTGAGCAAATGAAGTCATCAAGAGGATCAGGTAGGCTGTAAATGGATGATAGATGGGTCTAGGTATTGCTGTTACAAGCATGCACAAAACTAAAGATGAGACAGATTTATATGGTTGAAAATATATCAGGTGGATTTGTATGGTTGTAATTATGTGAAGTTATGAATCAACCAATGTCCAAGACATCATCTTCAACTCTGTTATATAACCATCTGTTTAGAACCAGGATATATTCCAGTGCATATCCTATAATGGGCCGAGAGCTCCAGGTATGAAATAAGGCTGGGTTGATGTCCCCACTTCATTCTGAGTTTCCAGTATTGAACATATATTTGAATTTTGTATGTCGGTCCTATCCTAAAGTAAGAACATCTATCACCTGAAGCACTGGTCAACTGTTTCAGGATATAAAGCTGACTGCCTGTAGGTGGGGAGGCACCTGCCACTGATGGTATAGTGTTGATAGCTGCCTGAAAGAAGGTTACCATAGTGGACTTAATAATCCCTTTTGCAATATTTCTTTAGCTACCTCTTGCTGTTCTGATGACAGAGGCTATAACTGGATACGAAAAAACTGTAGGATCTGCCCACAAATGACTCAACCTATATCTCTGTTACGACTGTCATAAATCTAGAAATGAAGATAAGTTTGCGCACTTCCTGACCTCAAAATGCAGAGGACAGATATGCCCCCACTGAACAACAAAATCGAACCCAAACTTGTATACAAATGCTAGTCAGTACTAAACTTTAACATGGTTCAGCCCCTAGGCTTCATATATATAGGTCAACTTCAAGAATTTGTCGTACAAGTCGGGACTCGGCCCTAGGAAGACAATTAGGCACATGTCAGCCCAGGCTAATAAGAAACCTACCTTTACAGTTTAGATCATCCGCATGGTCATGCTATCATCATTTGACCCTCTACAGATCTTTTATCAGACATATTCATGTTGTGCAAAAGATTCGATGTACATAAATTCTCATAAACATAAGGTATTTACCTGGAACAACACTTATATTATGATCAAAGGTCCATCTCCATTGCATGAACAGATCTGATCATGGCATCTAATTCTTCCAGCAGGTTTTTGTTGGTACATCTGTATACAGAGGACAGATCTGCCCCCATATTGACAACAAAAATGAACCCAAATGTGTATACAAATACTAGTCAGCACTAATCTTAACATGGGTCAGCCCTAGGCTTCATATATATAGGTCAGCTTCAAGAATTTGTCATACAAGTCGGCCCTAGGAAGTGTTGAATTTGTAACTATGGTTGGTCTTGATAATGTACGCTTGGGTACTTGATGTAATTGTATTTATCATTGTAAAGCATATTTATAAATGCTTGAAGTGTTAAATTTGTAACTCTGGTTGGTCTTCATAATGTACATTTGAGCGCTTGATGTAATTGTCTTTATCATTGTAAAGCATATTTATAAATGCTTGAAGTGTTAAATTTGTAACTATGGTCGGTCTTCATAATGTACATTTGGGAACTTGATGTAATTGTATTTATCATTGTAAAGCATATTTATAAATGCTTGAATCAAAGGAAAATTTATTTTTAGTCAAAGTTCCATTGCGGCTTTTTAAAGATGAAAATTTGAATTCTGGAAATGTAATTTTTGGCTCCAAAAGTGACATGTCGGCTTCCCTCCAGCTCAATTTGGCTTCCCTCCAAGTCAAGTCGGCCTTGGCTCCAAAAGATACCCATTCGACCTAGACATATCGCTATATAAAGGTAACACCTCCTCCACTTGGGCATTTGATCTCTCACACACAAGACAAGTTCTGCAAGCAAGCAAAGGACAAGAAGGATAAAGGAGGCCGAAATCTCTCTTTTCTCTCTCTCTAGCAACTCACACATGTGGACTAGTTTCTCTTTATGTGGTTCACATCTTTCTGGGGCAACTATTGCAGGGGGCTGAAAATTCTAGGTAATTGGGGCAACTGCTACAAGGCCAAAATTCTAGGGCAATTGGCAATTGCAGCAAGGCTGAAATTTTGGGCCAGACAGACAAAGTGAATTGTAGGATCAAATTGGGTGACTTGACTTGGAGGAGAACAAGTTTGACCATAGGTGTAGGTGTGTCTCTCATTGAAAAAGAAGATTTTTTGTATTGAAAAAGGTTGTTGGGTTTTTCCCAATGGTGGGATTTCGTAGGGTAAATCTTATCTTCTCTCGTGTACTGTGATCTCTACTGTTCTGTTGTTGTTTATGTTTGAATTTCTAAAGTATAATTGCTGAATGATATATTGGAATGAGTTAAAAGAAGATCTACATCAAAAGTAATTATGAGAATTTTAGAAATATTGTTCTAACCCTAATTGCACTAAGAAAATCAATATGGTTTCAGAGCTTTGGTGAAAGAAGAAAGGAACATTAAGATCACCTTGACGAAACCCTAGAAAACATTTCATTCGAGTCCTTGCAGATTGGTTTGTATGGCTTCCGCTATAAAATCTTAAAGCAAGATGGAGGCAACATCAAAATTCAGAGCTTGGAAAGTTAGAATAGATATTCTTCTTGCCAATAACAAGGTTTTGGATATCATTATAGGGAAGGTTACTGAAGCAATTGATGAAGCAGGAAAAGGAAAATTCAAGGAATATGACATCATTGCTATGAGTATTATAGTGGACTCCATTAGGGATCATTTGGTTCCTTACATTACAAAACTTGATACCTCAAAGAAGATGTGTAATGCCCTAATGAATCTCTACACTATCAAGAACGTTGGTCAATCAATGAGCTTAAAGACGGGCTTTGAAATACAAGGATGAATAATGATGAGATCGTGGACTTCGTAGGGATTTCTAAAATAAGAGATCATATTCAAGCAATTGGTGAATCCATTCTTGATCAAGAACTAGTGATTACGACATCCAATGATCTACCCAGATCATGGGACGCTTTTGTAGTAGGTATAAGCAGCTGGAAGGAAGCTCCTACATTTGAACAACTATGGGCATATTGTGCTCAAGAAGAAGCAAGATTGATGACTAGAGATCGTTAAGATGAGGAAGTTCAAGCCCTTGCAACTCGTTTCAAGAACAAGGGAAAGAAGAAGTTTGGACCTCAACACAAGAAATCAGGAAAGGAATCTTCTTCCTCTAAGAAGAAGAAAGAATTATCAAAGATCCAATGTTATGGCTATCAAGATACGGACATTTCAAGAGAGATTGTCCTAATATGGCCAATAGCTAGAAGAGAAAAAGGAAACAACATGCTTTTGCAGCAGATGTGGAAGGCGAAAAACCAAAGAAGCTCAGGTGATAAGGATTTCTTGCAGATGATGATGACATGCGGCTGGTAGATAGTGGAGCATCAAGACAAATGACTGGAGAGCGCGGTAATCTTTCAACCATGATAGAAAAGAAGCAATCTCAAAGGGTCGAACTGGGAGATAATAGCAACTATGCAGTGAAAGGAGTTGGAAAAGCATCCATAAGGATGGAATTTGGTAACAATGTACATCTCAGTAATGTTCTTTATGTACTAGTTTTGAAAAAGAATCTTGTCTCTGTTGCTTGTTTGGAAGATAAAGGAGAAAGAGTTGCTTTTGTGGATGGCAAAGTACTTGTTTGGTCCAAGGGCTCTAGTATAGATGATGTTAGGTTATTGGGATTTATGGTGGAAGGCTATATAGACTTGTGAGTCAACCAAATCAAGCACTAGTATGTGATGAGATAAATCCAAGTGAGCTATGGCACATAAGGTATGGACATCTTCATTTCAGAGCATTGCTTGAGTTGAGTTAAATAGTGTTAGGGGTTCTTGAACTACAGACAAAGAACGATGGTGTATGCAAAGGATGTGCTCTTTGGAAGAACATCAAGAAACGATTTCCAAACAGTGATAATAGATCTAAGGAAGCTTTGGACTTGGTTCATTCTGATGTATGTGGTCTGATGTATGTGAAATCGCTTGGTGGTTCATTGTACTATGTGACATTTATTGATGACTTCTCCCATAAGACATGGATATATCTCTTCAAGACTAAGGATTGTTGAAATTTGGCAGCTCAAGGAGAAATTCCCTCCTTTAGGAAGCCTTCCTCACCCTTGGAAGAATTTAATTTGCACAAAGAAAAATATTATTTTTAATGTGAAAAACCCACATCTGCACAAAAGTACAAGTTGACCTAGGCATGGAAATCATCCTCTTCAACCACATATAAATAGAACACATGCCACTTCACGTGAAGGCATCTCATCACTCATCCATTCATCCATTATTGGTCTGACTACTTCTAAAAATTGCAAGTCCAAGCTCACACGTGCGAAGAGGAGAGACAAAATCTATTGATTGCGTTGACTTTTTGTTTTGGGCCTTTGACGAACGTTGACTTTTGCGATTTTTAGCATGGTTTGACTTGGGATTTTGGATATGTTTTGGAGGCCGATTTTAGGAGCAAGAAGGATGAATTTTTCTGGGCATTGTTACCCACCACCTGTGGGTAGTATGCATAGGACAATTTTTTTTTCATAGATGGTCCTCAACTGACAACCAACAGACTCTTGCAACCACCAGATAGCTCGATGTGCCATTATCTCCACCACCTGAGCCAACCATGTGGTCCCACGCCCACTTGTTCTGATTGTATGTTAGTAGGTGGGCCTCCCGACCCCCAAGGTATGGCTTTTCATTGGTATAGTTGTGTAATTTTCCTTTTCATCGACACTTTTGGGCATGGATTGGTGGGGGGGATTTGGCAAAAAGAGTGGGCTGGGTCTGTACTCTTGTCTCCACTGCCCAATTTCGTGGTTAGCCTTGTACCCTAGTCCCTTGGGATCTCCTTTATTGTCCACTAGCTTTAGGGCTAGCACTACTTGAGAAACCCTGATTTTGGTTGCATTGTGCCGCTTCCTAACACCATATACATCACCCACTTCCACTCATTTTAATTTTTAGCCCCATTCATCTTTTCTCCCATTTAGGTCCACATGTGTGCATTGGGTCCACATAGGGTTAGCCTCCCCCTTCCCTTGTCCACACCTTAGGTCGGGCTTGGAATGATGCCCCAAAGGTTGATGTAGCTAAAAAGAAAAGAAAAGTATAATTTGGCCACTCTCAATAGGAAGTGTACCACAAGATGCAAAAAAATGGCTAGAGCATACAAATTTAGCACGTGGGCAAATGCTAAACATGAGCTCTACCCCTTATCCATGGCCATCACCCTTGTTCCTATGGGCCATAGATCAACCCCCACCATCATTAAGGAACCATAATTGTCCCAATCCCTGGTGGGAAATGAACAAACCCCACCATAAGGGTGTATCCACTGCTATATACTACACATCATGCTCTTATCCCCTGGAGCCCCGAGAAGTTATGAAGAAAAAATAATCAAAGGCAAAAAGGCATATGAAGAAGGTTGGAAAAATGAAGGACAGGGTAACACATGGACCTCGATTTGCTCCTTCCTACACTCATATACTCAGGTGTGGGCTGCCTTTATTATAACTACCCTTGTACCATGACATGCTATTTGGATGAGTCCCTTGATACCCACCTCGTTCCATCACTATATCATTTGCCACCTACCACCTGATGGATGTACCATGGACATGTCAACCCCTTTAAAGGTCGAAACCACCTAATAAGGTCCTTGATTAACCCCCTTATTGAGCTTGGATGCACTTGTACATGCGAAAGCCCACCATGGAAGGGCATGCCACCATGAAGTTCCCCATTGATTCCATGAATTGAAAACTATTTTACTTGATTATTCTAATGATTTGTTGTATTAGAGGGCAAGGGGATGCATTGGATCTTATGTAGGATTACACGTGGGTGTCCATTTGGGGCTTGGTCTCCTTATACGAGGTCCTAGTCCTCTAGAGTGCCACATTGGTATTTGTAGGGTGAGTGTTGAGAGCCATGGGTCTCCACCATAGCAGAGAATACTTCATGGATCCCCAACGCCACTCATTGATTGCTCGTGTTCCACTTTTTGGATGAGAATGATGAACCTGGCTCACCATGTCCAACCGACTCCACACTTGCACCATACACTTTGCAGATGTTCCAGAATATGTCTCATTGCAGGAGACAAAGGGAGGGCTTATGTCATCATCCTAGCCCTTACAGATGGCCTACGTGCATTTTCGATCCACTTGGAGACCCATGCGGATGTCCTTCTGGCCCCACACCCACTTGGGAGCACCACGGGGATTTGCTTGGAAAACAAGGGGTCAACCCTTTATCCACTATGTTTGGAGTCCATTCCAGTGTCGAAAAAGTCGGGAATAAATCCCGATTAAATCCCGATTTTTTTATTTTTTTGGCTGGCCGATTAAATCCCGATTTTTTTATTTTTTTGGCTGGCCGTTTAATTTTGTCGACTTTTTCGAAAAACTCCCGACTTGAACGACTTTTTCAACTTTTGGACCCTTGCCGATTTAATCCCGACTTCGACTTTTTCCACATTGGTCCATTCTCACATCATGGCACATTTTGGACTTCATCAAGCCTCCTCAAAGGCCCAAAGACTCATTTTATTGATCATTCTGCCCTCTTGGGAGTTATGAAACCAGATTCATTGAAATAGGTCGACGTGTCCCAAATCCGACGAATGAGACATGATTCGTGCCAATTCGTGCTTGGAATCGGGACATGACTGAATCTGGATCGTGTCCCAATCGGACACATCGTGTCCCGATTTTCGGATATGAATCCGGAAAAACTGACCCGCATGACCTCAAAAAGGCGAGTTGTTGTTCTTTTTATTCATTTTCTCCTCTCTTTTGCTGTGGGTTTGTTGTGAGGGGTTTCGAGCAAGGAGCAAAGGGTGTGGGAGTGTTTTCAAGAAGGTTCAAGTAATAGGTAAGTGCATTTCCTCTCTATTTTTTTGCATTTGTATTACAGCGGTTTGCATATGCATTTCTTTTACAAATTTGTGCATTTTTTGTTTATTTTTTTACAGTATTCATGGCTCAGTCAAGGGTAGCGATGGAGGGGAAAAGGAAGGGGAAGAATGTCCCCATTGGAGATGCCCCTCCTCTCCCAATTTCGTCAGAGTCTGCTGCAAGTATTCCCTCTATTGCAAGTAATGTTGAGGGAAGACTTCCTCAATGTAACATTGAGAAATATCCCTTGTGGAAATATGTCACAAGAGAGCAAGGGCCACGCTGCAAGGTGAAGGGTGGAGGCAATGTGAATTGGAGATGCAAATTTTGCCACAATACTTTCACAAGCACATATTTCCTTGTGAAAGACCATTTGTTGGCTTTACCAGGTTGTGGAGTTGGAGCTTGTACAAAAGTTCCTTTACAAAAGAGGAAAGAAATGGAAAGAGATCTCAATGTTGGTATAGAAAATGTGGCTGCAAAATTAAAAAAAACCAAGAATGATGACCCCCTTCCATTTTTGAGGAAAGGCAACAAGCCGGACCTCTCCTTAACAGTCGAGTGATGGCGGCCTTTTAGTCGAGAGCTCGCTTTCATTTTACTTATTCCCATTTGAGAGTTCTAGTGGGGGACAAGCAACAAAAAGAAAGGCAATTTCACTTGGTCCAATGGACAAGATTTTTGAACAGGAGAAAGAGGAAGAGCTTGATCTCACCATTGCCTTTTATTTCTATCAAAACTTCATATCCTTTAATGTTGCACGCTCACCTCTTTTTATTGAGATGTGTTGAGCTCTAACTCAAGGGGCTCCATCAAGGTATGTGCCGCCTGGTTTAGAGAAGCTTAGAACCACATTGTTGACAAAGACAAAAGAAGAGGTGCAAAAAATGCTTGAGCCTATTAAAGCATCATGGCCAACATCTGGGGTTAGCATTGTTTTTGATGGATTGACAGATCCAGCACGACACCCGCTCATCATCTTCATGGTGTCTTCCTTGAATGGTCTAGTTTTCTTGAAAGCAGTGGATACACTTGGAGAATATAAGGATGCACAATATATGGGTGAGTTGTTTATTATAGTTATTGAAGATGTAGGTGTTGATTCTTGTGTGCAAATAATTACAGATAATTCACCCGTTTGCAAGGCTTCTAGCATGATTGTGGAAGCTAAATATCTACAAGTGTTTTTGACACATTGCATTGCCCATTCATTGAATTTAGCATTGAAATCTATTGCTTCTGATGTGCTTTGGATTGGTAACATTATTGAGGATGCATGACATATCCGTAACTTTGTACAAAATCATACAAATGCTTCACTATCTACAAGGAGTACAACAATATATCATTGTTGAAGATTGCAGATACACAGTTTGCCTCTTCATTCATCATGTTGAAGAGGTTGAGGGAGGTCAAGACCGCTCTTGGGGCCATGGTTATTTCAGAGTTTTGGTCTTTTTAGAGAAAGACAGATCAAGTAGCCTTTAAATGAGTGAAGGACACAATGCTAGATGATGCTTGGTGAGAGAGGGTAGATCTACTTATTCATATCATGGACCTTATCATTTCTTTGTTTCAATTTGCAGATATAGACCAACCCATCCTAGGAGAGGTTTATGAGGGATGGGATTCCATGATTGAGTCTGTGAGGAGCATTATTTTACAGAGTGAGTGCCCCGAGTGTGAGACATCACCAGAGGCCTTCTTCACCACTACACAGGATATTCTTGCTAGTAGATAGGACAAGAATTGCACGCCTTTACATTCTTTGGCTCACTCATTGAACCCAAAATAATACAGCCATGAGTGGTTGAATGGTGGACCTTCCCGCAGATTCTCTCACATGGATGGTGAAATCTCATAGGGGAGGAAAGATGCATTCAGGCGGGTTTTTCAGGATAGAGCATTGCTTGATGAGGTGGAGGATGCCTTTGAGAGTTTTCCACTGCCACTGGTCAATTTGCAGGATATGATTTGATTAGAGACAAGGGGGCTAAGAAACCCTATTCTTGGTGGGCAAATCATGGGGCAATAAGCCCTCCTCTACAACAGTTAGCCATGCGGCTCCTCTCTCAGGTGACTTCATCCTTTTGTTGCGAGAGGAATTGGAGCACATATGGGAATTTGTATAGTGTTAAGAAGAGCAGGCTTGAGCAGTCTAGGGCAAAGACAATGGTGTATGTGCACACCAACCTTTGTCTTATTTACAGGCAGAGGGAAGAGTGGTTGAAGGGAAATACAAAGATGTGGGATGTCTTTCCTGATGATATGGGTATGGACAACAATGTTGAGTTGGCATTGGCCAACACAGATCTCAATGATTTAGTGCTAGAGCTTGTTAGATTTGATGATGGTGATACTGTAGAGGGGTCATCCTCCACACCAACAGATGCAGAGATGACTTTAGATACAGGGGAGGAGGATGTAGCAAAGGAGAGCAGTGGTGACCATGATGATGAGGACAATGATGCTAATTTTGATGATGACTATGAGGATTGATGATGACTCGTGAGTCATGAGCTACCTACTACTTTGAGGCTTGTATACTTGTAGTTGTTTTGTATTTTCTATTTCTATTTGCCATTGGCATTGCACTACCTATGTAACACGTTTTGATTTTGATGACTTAATGAGAAAACTACAGTTGTTGGTGTCTTTATCTTACTATCTTGTCTTTCTCCTATTCGATCATTGATGAATTGAATATGTATTATGAATTCAGAATTTATGATTTATCATTTATGTGACATGTCACAAATTACAATTGTATTTGAATTTTGTATGTACTATGCATGCCATAATGTTACTAACTTCCTTTGTAAACAATCTAACTTACATGTAGATGAAGATCTATGTTTGAAATCAATGAATTTGTATCATGAATGAGAATTTGTTTAAGAAACACCTAATTTTTAATATATATATCTATATATATATATATATATATATATATATATATATATATATATCTATATATTCTTTTTTTTTTTAATAAGATAATATATAACGTATCCGAATGTGTCTTGTTCCGGGGGGTCAACAGGTCTGAATCCGACACTCGAATCCCCATATCAGTCAAATCCCGAATCCATGTGTCAGGTGATTTAGCTTGGGAGGCTTATTTTTATGTTATTGAGTTATCTTGGTGGGTTTGTCCCCAAGGGATGTTATTATTGCACATTCTTTTATTATTTGGGGCTTAATTAGGCCAGCCGCCAAATTAGGCAAATCACTCATTATAGATTGTATAAATAGATGAGAGGTCATTCACACTCTCATCATCACTTGGATGGGGATTTATTAGCTCTTGAGAATTTCACATTCATTTTTGGAGGATGAGTTTGGATGTTATGGATGAATTTTGATGTTTGGATCTATTTCTCTTGTCATAGAGCTTCATTATTGGTATAATATGGTGATTAAATATTCTTATTTGTACATGTAAATAATTTTTTCATGCTTATTCTTGTTATTTACTTTGTCACATGAATGTTGCTGGGATTTTTGCTATACAAGTCTGAAATTTACTGCTTTCCTGTGCGGAATTGTGGGGATTTTAATCTTTTGTAGCGTTGCATCATTGCATGGGCCATGTATGAATGGGTGAATGTTCCTAGAGATTATTTTGTTGAAATACATCTAGATAAGTCATCAAATTGCATATCGAAGTATAAAAATCTCAAGTAGCTGCTCTCGTGCCCTAATGTCATGCTAAGTTGCTTGAAGACCTCCTTGATTGGTTAAACTTCTTCCAAACCATAAATTCTCCTTGACTCCATCTCTCCCAAAGGAAAAGGCACTAGTCCTTTCATAGGTGGTCACTTTTAACACATATTTCTATCACCTCTCCTTCTCTTTCTAGTCCTAACCTCCATAGGTCATCTAGGACATCACTTATCTCACTTTCTAGCCATCAAAAGACTTGGATCTCTTGTCCATTATTGCGCTAGGTTCCCTTTAGAGGCCCTCCAAATTTCAAGAAATTTCGATGGTGGGATCTCGAGATATTGGAAGCCCTAGCTCAAGGATCATTTCTTGCCCTAGGATTCTGTTGGCTAGTGTCCTCATTTGGATCATTGCATTCTATTCTAAGAATATTTGTACTTTGATCCTCTTCCCTTCCATAATTAGGTGAAGTCCCTCCTTGGTTGTTCAACTCCACATCCTTGACCTAATTCTGGGTCCACGTGGTACTGTGTGGTCCAACAACCTTACAACTCCAACTCCACAAAGATCACATAAAGACCAATTCTCCATAAGGATTTCTAGGCCTAGGAATCATCTTTACAAGATGAGCTTGAAGCAACAAAACTTATAGATTGTTGACTTAATGTAAAATACACAAAGGTATTTGTAATAATTTATTATACATATAAAAATGTACAAGTGATGTAGAATGTTAGAATGAGGACCCACATATATACGAGGCAGGTGTCCCTTCACGATTGGGCATGTCTTTTAGACATGCCTTTTCACTTAACTTGATGACTATTTAACATAATCATCATTTGATTATTTATCATTTACATTATTTATATTTATATTATTTTGTTATGAATTATATTCATAACATTGCTTCGTCGTCGAAAAGCTTTGTCCTCAAATTTTGTTGTTGATATTTTTCTTCATTTTGCATGTCATTTTAGCATATGTGACTCGACATCACTAGTACCTCTGTTTGTGTAATTCGCTGGTAACATCGTCTGGTTATATATTTTCTTAATAATAATTTTTTTAGATAATAAATAAACAATTTTAATTGATTAAATTATGTTTATTTATTTTTTATGTTACCTATAATGTAATGTTATTGAGTTCGTAATGTTTATTGAGTAGATGTCTAGGTGTATCAAACCCTTTGCTCGTACGAATCGCCGCTAGGGTCACACTTCACACCCACTAACCCTTTGACCTGGGTTACGACGCTTGTCGGCGGGGGACAATAGTGTTTCTTTAAACGAAGTGTGTGTTCCTCGTCAGCTGTCAGGACAATGGCCTTATTCATCGTGGGATTGAGGGCCAAAGAAGCGAATGTGGACGGATGCTTGAACGAAACACTCCAATATCTGTTTCTAGTAGTGGTATAGATGTTTGTTTTCTTCAATTCTGCTACAACTTTTGCAATATGATCAAAATAGGCCAAAAACAAGCGCTCGTTTGACCTCGTTGTTTCCAGAGAAAATGAGTGCCTCTCGTACGAATCCTTCTTACCCGGAATTTTCTTTGTGATGATGATATGAGCTTCTCAATAATGCTTGAAGTATATAACCCTTCTTTGGATGAGATAGAGTTTTGAGGTCTTATTTTTTTGAGATGTGATGAACCTTGAGATGAATAGTCCTTCTTGATGATTGATGTTCTTGATGATCTTCTTGTGCTTTGGCCCTTGAGTGTCCTACTTTAAGCCGCCTTCCTTGTCTTGTCACCTTAGCTCTGATACCATGTTGAGAAATCTAGTGCAACTAGATTAGGTGATTTCTCTTCTTTTGATAGCTGCTTGTGATGTCTTTATCCTTATCTTGATTATATTCTTCTTTAACTTGATTATTATTGTGTTCTTATCGTCAAACAATTGCCAAACCATAAAGAACAGTGAGACAAGAGGACACAAGATATAGGCGATTAGTCAGGGCTAAAACCTCTCCAACTGAGAGGAAAACCCACAAAGAATTATCTCTTCTTATAGAACTTCAATTGACGAATTCCAAGACCTATGACATTTGACCAAGACCCCTCCAAGACCAAGTCAAGCCTTTCCTTGATGTGCTTCCCTTCCTTCAAGTCAATGTTGGTCAAACCTGCTTTCTGATCTCAAATTTCGGTCCTTCTTCAGAATTTCTACTTGCTATAATAGGATTGTAATTTTCGACTTTTTCTACAGAAACCCTAGTTCACACGTGTGGCTAAAGGATGGATGAAATTGTCTCCTTTCGCCTTCGCTTGACTTGATTTCCTTTGCTTGAGATTTTGACTTGCAGAGGAGATGTTTCTTAGCCCAAAACTTGACCTTTGAAGATGACTGTACTTTGATGCTTGTTGCTGCTGAAAGATGCCCTAATGCTTCGCACAAAATAGACCCACATGTGCTTCGATCTTCTTCTTCTCTTTCTCCTTTTTCTTCGCTAGAATTAGGCTTCCTTTTTTTGCTTGGATGAATGCTTCTTGAATGAGGCCTAGTCCTCCTTTATATAGGCTTTCTAGGGTCCCTTAATAGTCCGACATATCCTTCTAGGTAGGCGGACTGGCTCTTTTGATCGCCGACTTGAAGCTTGCATCATGACAAGCTCTTGGAGGGTCTTTTTCCTCATCTTTGACTCAAATAAATTTTTCTTTACAATGTGTAACATGCCCAAATGGGTCTTTCATACATGACAATGACTCAATTGACTTCAAGACTCAATGACAATCCCTAGAAGCTCTCAATGGGAGCTTGACCTGTAGAATAAATTTCCTTGAGCATGAAACCCATGCCTCAAGAATAACAATAATAAATTTATTTTCCTCATTACATCAAATACATAAAAGCATGATTACATATGTCATTATGAAGACCAAACCTAGTTACATATTTCAATAGAAAGAACACAAGAGCTAGTGTACACTCCATTTTTGGAGAAGGAGAAGTGATAAGTGATGATGATGAAAATGAAATGAGAACCTCTATTTATAGGAGGCAACCAATACACAACTTCACAATATCAGAAGCAAAAGCCCTAAAATTAGCTTGGTTAAGAATGTAACAAGTGAGAGGTCACAAGCCTACCTCATGATAGTTAAAAAGCATACCATAAATGCCAAAAATAGCCCACATGTGTGGTAGAAAGAGATATCCACCATGATGTCATCTTCCATAAATGATACAAGTGCATTAAGCAAGTGATAAAATGGATCATGAGTGCTCATTAGTCCAAGAAAGGCTGAAAGTGCATGGGTGCATCTCCATGCAAGCCCTCTATAAGTATGAAAGTCATATGTTAGAAAACCATAGCACCATCCTTACAACCATTTTCTAGGTAAAGGGTCTCAAACATTGGAAAACCATATGAACTAATGATTGCAGCAGTAGAGATATCATCTAGCACATTTGAGATAAGGCCACGAGAACTAATTAAACACTATATGTGAATGATTGATGAGCACAAGAATGCAATTGATGAATGGAGAATAGCAGGTCGAGGTTGATGAGCAAAAATTTCGTCAAAACACCAACAAATCACACTCGAGTTTGTTTGTAGGGGAGTTGCCTAACGGGAAACATGGTTGACTAGTTTGATGATTGCTAGGTTCTGATAACATTGGTTTTAGCAAGGAGGCGTGGATCAAGAGGGAACCAACTATTTTATGCCACCCATAGTAGAATGGAAATGTGGAAGAATTGATCCATCATAGGTGTTGTTAAGGTCATGTTCTTGAGTAAGACTTGTGTCTCTTAGGGTAGAGGCATGCAACATACTAGTCTACATCCAAAAAAGATGTGCTTGTAGGATTTTGAAGGAGACGAAACTAGCGAAGGAATTCGCTAGTGATTGATGTGAAGCCAAAGGTGAGTAATATTCATATCTTTGGATGTCTAGTTCATATCCATGTATTGATGGAGAAGAGGAACATGTTGGAGCCCTCAAATAAGAAGGGTTTATTTATGGGTTAAAATGAGACTTCAATGGCTTTTAAGACCAATATTCTAGAGTAGAAGAAGATAGTAGTGAGAATGGATTTGAAGATTGAGGAATACCTCGAATATAGGAAGTTTCATGAGCTTATTTTGGTGATAGAGGATGTAGAGAAGGAAGGTTCGAAGGTTGAGTTGGAGTCACTAGTGACTTTTGGAGTAGTATAATAACCTTTTGGTGAAGAGGAAGAGACGACAACCCCTTCTACTTTTTCATGAGATGTTGATGGTTCACTTAGACTTTGAGGGATGCTCAAGAGTTTGTTGAGTCTCCTAGGAGCACATTTAGATAGAGAAAACTTGTTAAGTAGTTTCCAAACTATATGGCATTGACAGGCAACATCATAGGTTCAAAGCCTTTTAGCTTTTGGGTGGTAGAAAACTAGCATTTTTGGCGAGATATCATGGTGGAGTACCCCTCCATCATGAAGAATTGTGAGGGACCTAATGCCAAGACTAGATGGGAAATCAATAGTGAGTTCCAAGTGGCTGTATAGGTTAAGCATGCGATAAATGGTAGCACAAAGAAGTTCAAAGCAATTTTTGTGATGAGAGGGGTTGCTCACAAAGAGAGGGAGTGGATTGCAAAGAAACTTTTGATTTAGTCGGTTATGTCTTTAGGTTCATTTATGGGATTGAGGATTCATCGGATGGATTTGAAAGCAACTTTTAATGGGATCATAGGAAGAAGTTTACATAGAGTATCCTTAGGGCTTCACATAAATGGGTAGTCTTGTGTAAAATCAAATTACAATCAATTATTCCTCAATTACAATCAAAACAAAATGGGGCTAGGGCATGCAAAATAGAAAGGTCAAATGTTTTGAAATGTAGAAAAAACATCCTTTAAGCAAGGTGCACTCCCACAAGACTAGAATAGTGTTTTTTGTTTTAACATATGTATACAAAATTCGTAAGGCAAGTGATCCAAGTATTTCTAGCGAATCTGCCCCAAGAGTTAACAACTCTTAATATTGGCAGCCCATAGTCTATCTTTTGCATGAAAAATCTCAAGATACAAGAGGATTCAAGGAGGGTGAATTAAACTAGGGCAGTGATAGCAAGGAAAAGAGGGGAGGAAACATCTGAGTGTGCACACACCTAATGAGCAATTTGATGTGTCTATATGTAGTTAGTGCATGTCCACATATGATGCATCTGTCATCCATCGATAAGAATTGAAATTTAACCACACATCCTCTATCCAAATTGGAACCTAGCGACACATCTAACACTTCACATTGTTACCATAGCATTGCTTCTCTACCTACTAAAAATAGACATTCCAAAAAGACCATTTTGACTTCCTAGAAAATAAGGGTCTTAGAATGTCAAGATGGCACTTACTATAAATAGCATGTCTAATTATAAATGCTACTAAATATACACTGCCACCTTGCATCTCACTAATAATTTTCAGATCATACTCGTCTGCCTCTTAGGAACCTGGGTATGTGTTTTGATTCTACATGCAAGTATTGTAGCCTTGGCCTCGATAAATATCAATTTATGAAAAACCTTGTATGTCATTGAAAAAAGTGTCATTGGAATCTGTAGCTTGTAAGGATCAGGATTATGCAACTCACTTTGACATGGTCGCCCCAAAACTTTAGCTCCTAAAAAGTGGGAAAAATTCTAAAAATCGCAAGTCATAAGAATCTGATGAAACTCAAAGCAGAGAAGCTGTTGAGCCATAAGAAACACTGAGTATACTCTTGAATCCACCAGGATAAAGCTTGAAATTGCCTATGGTGCTCTCACGTGAGGCTCTATACTCTACATCTCATCACACTAAAAAATAACCATAATTACACCTGTAACAATATGAAAGAAGTACATATGTTCACTGATACACAAACGAAATATACCAATTATACCAAGATGTAGAAAAAATCTTAGTGTAGCCAAAATGATGAAGAGCTCTACATAATTACCATGTACGACTGATAAGATCAAACTGTATCTCCTAACCAAATCATGTGATGGCTAGACAATTAATACATAAACCATGAAAATGCCATCTCCAACTACATCTGATGATATCAATTTGGAATATCACCATAATACTGAATACGTCATGATTTAAAAATTGGCAACTAGGGCCAAATTCCACCTTGGGACAACTCATTTGATGGAGATGATGATTGCATTAGATTCCTCTTTTCGAGAGGACCAAAATTGATATAAAGATCATCTCATTTAGACATGCAAAAGTGTGATTTTGAATTTATGCCCACACGTGCAAATTTTTCAGGTTTGGTACATCATCATGTAGGCCAAAGAAGCTCAATGCATGTGTCTCGTCACCCACAACAAATTGCATTAATATAAGAGACCTCACACCTCATTCGGCATCATCATCACTCGCACTCTCTTTTCATTTGATTGGTTCATACAACTATTGGGCAACTTCTCTCTCTCATTGGTGTGGCAAGGAGGATGAGCTTTCTGGGCATAATTGCAGATCGAAATTTTAGAGTCTTTTTGACAAGTTTGACCAGTGTTGACCGAGGGCTTGTTAACCAAGTTTGATTGCATTTTTGGGGTTAAAATTTCGATCTTTTTAGGCCGCATTTCCGGGCACATAAATCAAGGAATTCTAGACTATTTGACCAGCGTTGACTCCAGGGTTGTTTGCTGTTTGACAATAGAAAAATTACAATAGTTTTCTCTCTCCTTTGATGGAGGTGTTTTGGGCTGACTTTGACCTCCTGATCAAACCGAGTTTGACTGAGGAAGACCGAGTTGCTTTGAGAATGATTTGATGTTGTTTTGACCAATGCTGACTTTCTGGTTAGGGTTGAAGTTTGACTGCAGAAATTTATAGGGCTGTTTTGACTTTGAATTGGGCAAGTCAATTTGAATTTTGTACTCTCTCTATTGAACTTTTGATATAATAATAAGAAGAATTGATCAAAGGGTTTTCCCCACATTGGGGGTTTTCCTTGGCATCCACCAAATCTAGTGTCCTCTTGTCTTGGCTTGTCTTCTGCTTTTTGTTTCATGTTCTATTTGCTTTTACTGTTAATGTGATTATTGTGATTGCTATTGGAAATTGTTATTGGGCTGCTAAGGAACATTGAAGTAAATTGTGCTAAGCATAGAACATACCATTATTAACTAAAATTAACATGGTATCGGAGCCCAAGTGAAAACAATGCCCAAGCAAGAGTGAGAAAAGCAATCACTAAGGAAAGCTGTTGGACAAGAATATTGGTCTAGCTTCAATAATGACTACATCATACTTCAAATCCGAGGACAAGCTCACGGACAAATCCGATTATCATGCATGGAAGATGACTTTGGATTTGACTTTGGAAGAGAATGATGCTATGGACTATGTAAAGGGAAGAGTGGTGGAGCCTCCTTCAAATGCACATGTTGCTGCAAAGACAAAGTACAAGAAAGGTGAGGTCAAAGCCAAGAAAATGATTGTAGACTCCATTCAAAAGCATTTGGTTGCTTATATTTCTGATTTGGAAACATCCAAGGAGATGTATGATAAACTGGTTGGAATGTTCAAAGTAAACAATGCAAATCAAATCCTCTTTCTCAAGAACAAGTTGAAGGACATCAAGATGGATAGAGGAGAGTCTATTCAATCCTACTTCATGAGGATTATTGAAACCAAGAATGATCTTCTATCTATTGGAGAAGTTGTTGGTAACAGGGAGCTCACTCTCATTGCACTTGGATGTCTTACAAGAGCATGGGATGTGTTTAACACCACCGTCCTCAACAATGACAGAATTCCTGGTTTTGATGAATTATTGGCTAGATGCACTCAAGAAGAAACAAGGATGATGGAGAGAGATAAGCCTTCAAATGGAAATGATCCTACTGCTTTCTCCGCTCATGCTAAGAGGAAGAACAACGCTGGTCCAAGGAAACAAGTTCAAGGATTTAAGCTGGGATTCAAAGAAGGAAGAATAGGAAGATGCTACAATTGCAACAGGTTTGGCCAATATGCCAGAGAGTGTCCTCACAAAAAGGATACTCCAAGGGATGATGACAACAAAAACCACAACAACTACAAAGGAAATGACAATCAAAGAAACAACAAGTTCAATAATAAAGGAAAGAGGAATGCTCTTGTTGCTCGATATGGAAATGGTCGACCTCCGAAAAGATCAAGAAATTCCAGGTATGAGGAAAGTAATGTTGTAGAAAAACAAAATGAACTCTATCTTATTTCCTCTTTATCTACTTTCTCTCCTCTAGATACATTGGATCATTGATTGATTGATAGTGGAGCCTCAAGGCACTTCAATGGGTACAAAGAGGCCCTCTCAAATTTTGTTGAAAAGAAGACTAACTTGCGAATCATACTTGGAGATAATGCCACCTATCCCGTGAAAGGAATAGGTACTATCACTCTTCACTTGAACCAAGGTCAAACCATTCATCTACAAGAAGTATTGTATGTGCCCTATTTGAAGCAGAACTTGGTATCTATTTATGCGATGGAAGATAAAGGCTTCAAGGTAGCATTCATTGATGGAAAGGTATGTCTTTGGCAAAGAAACCCTAAAGATGCATTTACACTTGGATTTCGGGTTGATGGTCTTTATCAAGTTGGAGGAAGTCCTTTGGGAGCCATGTCTTGCAACACTTCTCTTCAATCTGAATTATGGCATCAAAGATTTTCCCACTTTCATTACAAAGAAGATGGTCATAGGTATGCCCGATGGTCACATGTATGCCCAATTTCATCATGAATCGTGAAGGTGTTTGTCAGGGTTGTGCAACTGGGAAACTTACAAGGGGACCATTCCCTTCAAGTGAAAGTCAAACATCCGATATTCTTCAATTGGTCTATTCTGACCTATTTGGTATGTTGCCCGTAACATCATTAGGGGGATACTTATATTATGCTATCTTTGTGGATGACTTCTCTCGCAAAACATGGATCTATTTCTTGAAGAAGAAAGATGAAGTGTTCAAATGGTTCTGTGCTTTCAAAGCCTTGGTGGAGAACCAAAAAGGGAAGAAGATCACAATATCGAGGATCAACAATGTAATCGGATATGAGTAAAATGAATTCAATGACTTTTGCAGAGAGGCCGACGTTAAGAGGGAGACAACTGTTGCATACACTCCTGAGCAAAATGGAGTTGCAGAAAGGAAGAATCGAATGATCATGGAAGCCACCTTCATGATCTAGGTCTACCAAAGTTCTTATGGGGAGAAGCTACAAATACTACTGTATATGTTCATGATAGGTGTCCGCATTAAGCATTAAATTTCAAGACACTTGAAGAAGTTTTTAGTGGTAAGAAACCTGTTGTTTCTCATTTTAGAATAGTTGGTTGGCTCGTGTATTTTCATGTACCTAAAGAGAAGAGAAACAAGTTGGGATCATGCGGGAAGAAAGGAACATTTGTGAGCTACAGTGAAAATTCAAAGGCATATAGAATCTGTGTGCCTAGTCAAGGAGATGTGGAAGTGAGCCATGATGTTACATTTGATGAAGACACTTCTCTCGGCAAAGCTAGAAATCTCCGCATTCCAGGAAAAGAGAATAATGATGCTATGAGAAAGCAAGATGAACCACTGTCCGATGAGCCTATGCCCATTGATGAAGGCCCGATAGATCCCATTGATCCACCTCCTGGTGATCCCTCTTCCTCAAGAAAAAGCAGTGTTCCACGGGGACTCGCCCCCCCTCTTAGGGGTCTAGTTTCCTCGCTCCCCCGCGCTCCAGGGACTTGGGGACGAGTAGGGGACGTTTCCCCACACTCCCAAAATGGAGGAAACTCAGGGGGACGTGCCAGGGAAACGTTTCCCTTCCTTGAGGGGGCGTTTCCGAAAAGGGGGATGTGGGGGATGTGGGTGGGCGTGGGGGGACGAGAGGGGACGAGGGGGGCGAGAGGGGGGGTGGGGGGACAAGGTGGGACGTCGGGGGCGTGGGGGGGCGTGGGGGGCGAGAGGGGACGAGGGGGGGCGAGAGGGTACATTGGGGACAAGGGGGAACGTGGGGGCGTGGGGTATGAGAGGGGACGAGGGGGACAAGGGGGGGACGTGGCACACTTTTAATGCATTAAAAACCATCTTAAATTTTTAATTAACTAAACGCTGAACTTATTATTTAATAAAGAGTTAATTAATGTTTAGGGTTTTGGAAAATCGTTGTTTCATGTTATAAAACCGACACCCTGAACAATGAACAACACACTCACAGCGGCACAACCTTTGCAAGTTCGCTGAGCGCTCCACTCACAGCGTTGGATTTCATTGTTCGGATTCATCATTCCAGAGGGAGCTGGTTTCATCTCACGTGAATATCTAACAGCCAACTGGCATACTTGAGTAAGGCCAGGTATTCATATATACATAAGAATTTTAAATTCAGTTCAATTTATCTAAAATATATATTTGCACATATGATCACTTTATTCTATTTTTCAGTGTTGAACTTGTTGCAAATATCTAACTTCTCCAAGTTAAGGTCTCGTCTGTACTGGTTGATGTTTATCGAGGCTCTTTCTGAACAGAAGATTTGCAAGGTGGAGTAAAGCCCAACTTTCATATTTTGAGATTTGCAAATTTGCGGGTGTTTCAGAGATATGCTATAATTCTGCATAAAAGCTGACCATATTCTGTTTGTGCAGTCTATCTCCCTCTCTCCAGGTGAAGTGAGGGCCCATTATTAGGTTGCCTTCATGAAAAGAGATCCATAATATATCATGTTGCGTTTCATTTCTTGCTGGAAATAAAAATCATATGCTTATTTCTCTCTCTCCAGGTGAAGCGAGGGTCCATAGTATATCATGTTACTTTTCATTTCGTGCTGGAAATAAAATCATATGCTTATTTCTCTTTCCAGGTGAAGTGAGGGCCCATATTAGGTTGGCTTCATGAAAAGATATCCATAATATATCATGTTACTTTTCATTTCTTGCCGGAAATAAAAATCATATGCTTATTCTGAGTGAATCATTTCACATCGACAATGGTCAGAGTGGACAAACTAGGGATCCACAATGGGAGAAGCACTATACAAGTATTGTAAATACTAAAAAAGCTATGTTATAGTTCATAACATCTCAGGCTCCCTAGAAGGTTTTATGGTGCAGTCAGGCTATATTCGAACAAGATAATTATAATAAATTGGAGATTTATATGTTTTACGCTTTTAGTTTTAATCATGTCCATATTTATCTACTACTAACTATTTGTCTTGTGATGCTGTTAAAGATTGAAGTTTATAATTCTATAAAATTTGGACTCTTGATGTATGATGTATCAGACTTTACTTTTATAATTTTATGTTAATATTGAATATTCGCTGTTCAATATTCAATGTTCATAGTAGGAAGTGGAACATCAATATGGTTTAAACTTTAAACTTTAATCAGAATGTATGATCTTTGATGTATGATTACAAATTATAATTTTAAATTTATTATTTTATATGATATTATAAATTTGGATAATGCCAAATGATATTCATATCAATGATCATGCTTTGCAGCTTTTCAATTCAAACCAAATTGTCATAGTGGGTTCAATTAATAAATCATATTTATATTTATAAATTTTTAAGACCCTGACGCTCCCCCACATTTCCTAAAAAATGGTAGGGAGCTTTTGCATAGGCCACTCCCGTGCCCCCTCGCTCCCTCGTCCCGGAACCTTGGTGGAACATTGAGAAAAAGACCTTTGTGGCTCAAAGACACTCTCAAAGATGCTGAAAAGCATATTGCTTCAAGAGGAACATTTCGTGAAAGTAAGAAGCCAAAGAGGTATCAAGGGTACCTTGTTGCTATGAGTACTATTGTTCAATCTGAGCCATGTACGTTCAAAGAAGCCATGAAACACCAAGTATGGAAGGATGCGATGAATGAGGAGTACAAATCCATCATGAAGAATGATGTTTGGGATGTGGTTCCTAGACCCAAGGACAAGTCTGTGGTCACTTCTAAATGGCTTTACAAAATCAAACATCGAGCTAATTGGAGAGTTGAAAAATACAATGCGAGATTTGTTGCTTGAGGCTTTTCTCAAAAGGAAGGAGTGGACTATGATGAGATATTTGCACCGGTTGCCCGATATACCACTATCTGTTCGATTATTGCTCTTGCTGCCTCTCAAGGATGGAGCCTACACCAAATGGATGTGAAGGTTGCTTTCTTGCATGGCTTGCTTAAGGACGCAGTCTACTTGGAACAACTTGAGGGGTTCGAAGTACAGGATCAAAGGACACACGTATGCAGATTGAAGAAAGCCCTCTATTGGTTGAAGCAAGCCCCCAGGGTTTGGTATGAGAGGATTGATAGCTATCTTATGAAGTTGGGATTTACAAGGAGCAAAGCTAACCCTAACCTATATTTCAAGGTTGAAAATGACATGCCTCTCATTCTGGTCCTTTATGTGGATGATCTCTTTTTGACAGGTGCAGACCCTCTCATTTATCAATGCAAAAGGGAGTTCGCTTCCGAGTTCGAGATGAAGGGCCTAGGACTGATGCACTACTTCCTAGGCTTGGAGGTCTGGAAAAAGCCAGGTGAGATTTTCCTTTCTGAAGGAAAATACATTGTGAAACTGCTTGAGAGATGTGGGATGGTGGATTGCAAGTCTATGTCTACCCCGATGGAACTCAACTTCAAGAAGCTATGTGGAAGTGCTGCTGGGTCTGAATTGGCAAATCCCTTCGAATATAGGCAACTTGTGGGGGCCTTGATGTTCTTGGTAAATTCTTGTCCTGACAAATGCTTCACTGTGAATATGTTGAGTCAACTTACGGTCGAACCTCATCATATACATTGGATTGTTGCTAAGAATCTCTTGAGATATCTCTAGGCCGCAATCTATTATGGACTGAGATACACTGTCGGGAATTTGAGGCTGCATGGATATACAGATGCTGACTAGGCTGGCAGTGTGGTGGGTTGTAAGAGCATGTCTAGATGTTACTTCTCATTAGGATCTACTTCAATTTCTTGGATGAGCAGGAAGCAGAAATCGGTTGCACTAAGCACCGCTGAGGTCGAATACATTGCAGTTGGTATGGCCTGTTGTGAAGCTATTTGGTTAAAGAAGCTCTTTAGTGAGCTGTTTGAACACGTGATGGATACCACCGTGATCTTTTGCGACAACCAAAGTGGGATTCACCTTTCAGAGAATCTCATATTCCACAACCGCTCTAAGCACATTGATATCAGGTACCACTTTATTTGGGATATTATACAACGAGGAGTAATACGGCTCCAACACATTAGGTCTAATGAGCAGGTCCCATATATCCTCACGAAGCCTTTGGGGAAGGTCAAATTCTTAACCTTCCGAGAGAGACTTGGAGTTGTGGAAAGACCCTCCCATGAGGGTCTCGCTTGAGTTGGACATTGAGCTCTGGGAGCTCCTGGGGGCTCGGGGTACTTCTTGGAGCTATGAGCGACCATAGGGTGAGTGGTTCACCTTCCCTTATGTGGTGCGCTGTGTACATGGTTAGTGGTTCACCTTCCCGTACGAGACACATGTGTGTAGGGTGAGTGGTTCACCTTCCCCTACGATTGACATATGCATAGGATGAGTGGTTCATCTAATCATATGGCATATGAGTAGGATGAGTGGTTCACCTTCTCCTACTGATGCCCCAGCATACATCCTACCCATGTAGTCCGGGACTCATGGGAAGTACCTCTCATCTGGCCAATGAGTTGAGAAACGTGGATAGGGACCATAGCACTACCGATGGACGCATTGTGTATTGTCGTACTCCCTATGTCTAGGATGCATGGTGTTCAACAACATGTTCTGGGATCATTTGAGGTTCTACCTCTGGACTGACTTTTGTTAGTGGAGAGTGGTAAGGTCTTGTGACTCAATCTCTATTGATTCTTCTTCATTATTATTTCATGGTTCAACAGAGTAGAGATGAGATGAAAGGAAATTATACATGACGACAGGATGGCATGATGATCGATGATTGCAGATGGATTGGCAGGTGGAATTTTCCCTAGTTGAGAGCGAGTGTTAAAATTGGAAACTAGGGCCAAATTTCACCTTTGGACAACTCATTTGATGGAGATGATGATTGCATTAAATTCCTCTTTTCGAGAGGACCAAAATTGATATAAAGATCATCTCATTTGGACATGCAGAAGTGTGATTAATTTATGTCCACACTTGCAAATTATTCAGGTCGGCCACATCATCATGTAGGCACAAGAAGCCCAATGGATGTGTCCCTTTACCCACAATGAATTGTATAAATACAAGAGACCTCAAACCTCATTTAGCATCATCATCACTCGCACATTTTTCTCTCTTCATCTGATTGCTTTGTACAGCTATTGGGTAGCTTCTCTCTCTAACACGTGCGGCAAGGAGGACGAGTTTTCTGGGCAGAATTGCAGATCAAAATTTCAAAGTTTTGTGACAGGTTTGACCAGCGTTGACCAAGTTTGACTGATTTTTTTGGAGTCAAAAGTTTGACCTTTTTATGCCGCATTTCTGGGCACAGAAATCGAGGAATTATGGACTGTTTGACCAGCATTGACTTCAGGGTTGACTGCAGTTTGACCGCAGAAAAATTGCAGCTGTTTTCTCTCCTTTGACTGAGCTGTTTTGGGCTTACTTTGACCTCCTGATCAGGCCTAGTTTGACTGAGGAAGACCGAGTTGCTTTGAGGATGATTTGCTGCTGTTTTGACCAGCGTTGACTTTCTGGTTAGGGTTAAATTTTGACAGCAGAAATTTAGAGGGCTGTTTTGAGTTTGAATTGGGAAAGTCAATTTGACTTTTGTACTCTCTCTCTGCTGAACTTTTGATATAATAATAAGAAGAATTGATCAAAGGGTTTTTTCCCCACATTGGGGTTTTTCCCTGGCATCTTCCAAATCTGGTGTCCTCTTGTCTTGGCTTGTCTTCTGCATTTTGTTTCATGTTTTATCTGCTTTTACTGTCAATGTGATTATTGTGATTGCTATTGGAAATTGTTATTGGGCTACTAAGGAACATTGAAGTAAATTGTGCTATGCATAGAACATACCATTGTTAACTAAAATTAACATAGCTAGTGGGAATCATCCATAAGAGTGATGCTAGGAAAAGTTTGTGTGTTCATAAGGTGCCCATCTGGCTGATCATTCATGCATGAAAATCATTTACAAGTATTTGTCATATCTAGATATGTCATATTCAACACCTTAACATAATGTTAAAATCAGAACCAAGCAGTTCCATTTGTCAAGTATGCCCCAATCACTCTTGTAATCTATTGTTGAATACTTGATGTTGGCCATTATAAGTCATCTTCTGGATTCAACATTTCAGTGATGCGTATGTTCACAACAAAATTTTAGTTGCAAGTAGACTTACACCTGTTATTTGTGCTTGAAGTATTAAACATTATAAGGATGCATAGCTTGCAGTGATCCTGGAATAATCAATAAAATATTATGAAGTAAGACATTGATAATATTTTGGTAGAAGATGCTGAGGCAAGTCTACATGCAGTGTAGAAAGGCATCCAAGATATCTTTGCGCAGCATCTCTTGAAATATCAGAAGAATTATTTTTTATATTGAGAATCCTTTGCCAGTTATTGGAGTGTTTGGTTCACACAAATTCAGGATCCACACAACGTTGGTTAGATAGTTGCAAAAATTGCATATGCACTTCAAGGAGATAAGAGCGCAAGCTTTCCTATATAGGTTTGTGACATGAGAATATACTTGCCTGCCCATCATGTCCTACTTCTGAAATATGTCATCTGAAGGATGACACTTATAGTATCTGATGAACAATTAATAGTCCCCAATTTGAAGTTAATTGATCCTCCATGACCTTTGAAATTAAGATTGCTTCCATTCTTCTCAGAGGTCTCTCAGTTGATTTTGATTTGGGCATTCTGAAGCTGTTTGAAATACAATTTCTGTGTGTTTATCTGTTTTCTGAAAAATTGTGTTGATTTGCAAGCTTTTGCACTTGGTTATTTTGGCATTTACTGAATTGTAATGATGGAATTTTTTTCAGGTTCATCCCTCCAGCCATTCCTCCGGGCTTTGTAACTCGACACAAGTTTTCAGTTCCTCTAGAGGTTGAACGCAATTTTTTTCAGCTGCCCCCCCCAGAGGCATCTCGCCCACATGACTCAGAGCTGTGCATGATGATTGAGGGCCTTGCAACTTTTGTGGCAAGAAGTGGTAAAATATTTGAAGATCTCTCCAGAGAGAAGAACGCAAACAATCCGTTATTTTGTTTCCTTTTTGGAGGACCTGGTCACGATTATTACGAGAGAAAATTGTGGGAGGAACAAAAGAGGCTTGCTGAACAAGGCAAAGTTCCTATTAAAGAGTCATCTGAAAGTATGGGGAAAAAGCTGAATTCAGAGGACCGTGGACGAGTTTTAGGTGAAACACCTTTAGAAAAAAGTTCAGGTTCTGCAAGGAAATTTGTTCCATCTGAGGATGCTGATAGGCTTCAATCAATTCTTTCTGATAACTTCACCAAGCCTGCATCACTGGTAAGAATTTATTTAGGTTCTTTGACAATCTGTGGATTCTCTTCCAAGATTATTTTTTATGTGAAGAATTATAATTAAGCTCCATGTTTTGATCAAAACCATTGGGAGTTTGTATGTTTCATGGAGTATATTGCTGTTTTAACAGTTTGTTTCTTGATGCAATATACAGAACAGAAATGGAGTTTATCTTTGTCACTTATCAGTGTCACAGATATCTCTGATTTCAGCCAATATTTCTATTTATTTTTTTATTTTTTCAGGTTGTAGTTGTTTCCAATATTTTCTGAGTTTTTCAGACTAAGTTTATGGTTGCCAACAATTTCTGATATTTTCCCTGATTTTCCAATAAGTTTATTTCTGGACCCTTGCGCATATTTCCCAAAATGATATTTGCAACATTGTTTTCAATCTGTTAATAAATTCTATTTGGACAGTGTTCCCATTGATTTCAATGAGTCTAATATTTCTTGTGTGGATGAAATTGAGGTTTCAGCTTGAAGGCGCAGCAGCTGTTCAACCCTTTCAGAGTGATCCAGCTAAACAGGCAAGATTTGAACAATTCTTGAAAGATAGGTATCAAGGAGGTCTCCGCTCTAGCTATGTAGGAGACAACAGTATGACAGAAATAGAGCGTGCACAGGAGAGACTGGACTTTGAATCTGCAGTAGAGATGACTGAAAAACGAAGTCTATCTCAGAAAAACTGTGCACCTGTAAATGAGAACTTAGACCTGGTATCAACTGTTGGAACTCGTTTTACGTCAGGTGGTGTAGAAACAATGGATTCAATGGTATGATTTTCAGGGCATGCCTCTAAGAGTATGGCTTTCTTCTGTGATCAATGGGTAAATTTTTTTCAGGACTGCTGGAAGGGTGTTTTGTTTAACTACTTATTTTTTAAAACTTGTCACAATATCTGCAGATATGTCATGGCAGTGGAGGAAAAACAGAAACAAAGCAATTTCCACAGAGGGAAGAGCATCAATGGAGACCTTCTTTACTTCTATGCAAACGTTTTAATCTGCTCGATCCATATGCTGGGAAGGTGCTAATATTTTGAGATTCCCAATTTCAATTCTCATCTGTCTATTCATTTCAAAAAATTGACATTCCAGTTGTCAATGTTTTTGACATTGCCTTTTTTGATGTAGTCAAGCTTTTTATACGTAAGCTGTAATTGTCACATTCCATGTCTTCCCTTTAAAACTCATTTAAAAGGAATAACTCATATTTGAGTGCTTGTTCGTTGAAGTTAACAGCTAGTAATTATTTTTCTTTTGTATTTTAATTTCAGCTTTCTATTTTTCCCATTTATTGAAAATTATGTGATTAACCATTTGGGCAAGCTAATTAGGGTAATTAAATGATTCTGAAGAGAGGCCCAAATGTGAAATATTTAGTTATTATTCATATGCCTCATTTTTGGTGACTATTTTGATAGTATTTATTTCCACATCAATATTAAAAGAAGAGACTCTATTACTGTATCTATGATGTCCAATTATGTCATCATACATTCTCTATGACTAGTTGTTGAGGGACACGAGTCAAAATTCATTAATACACATAAAATACAAATTAAAGCACATATATAGGTGTATCAAATATCTGCTAGCATTGCCCTTTGCCCCTTTTAGGGGTCCTAGTAGTGTGAGGTCTTGACCTGGAAGCACAGGGTGTTGGCAACATGTCTATCATGGTCAACAACTGGTTACTTCTGTACCTGACTCTTAGTTTTCCATTGGTTTATCTTGTTCTGGTTGGTCTTCCTAGTCATCCTTACCTAACCATGTGAACTGCCCAAAATAGGTCTCTCTATCTTCACCACTGAATTAAAAGATAAGGAAATGTCATCCAAACAATTGCTGTCTACATAGGCAGCTTCTCTAGTTCACTCACCCACAATTGAAGATTGCAATAAAGGGCAATCTTTAAGGTGTAGAAGGTTAAGTAATTTTTAAAATACTGATTCAACCCCCAGCCCCCCCCTCCCCCCTCCCTACCCCTCCCGTCCTCCCAGTATTTTTCCTAGCAATTGGTATTAGAGGAGGTCCTTCAAAAGAGGCTTGATCGCTTGAAGGAAGATTCATCAAGATGAGCAACCAAGAAGGAGTAGCATCCATCTGACCATAATTGTTTAATGGATCCAATTTGGTTTTCTGGGAGGTCAGAACAAGAGCTTACCTACAGTCACTTGGAGGCTGGAGCTGATGTTTGGGGAATCGTTGAAGGAGGCTATTAGTGTCCATCTGCCATTCCCATAGATGAAGCAGAAAAGAAAAAGTATGAGACCAATGCAAAAGCTGTCAATGCTCTATTTGGAAGCTTGGCAGAATCAAAATTCGTCAAAGTCATGTCACTGAGTATGGAAAAGGCTATATGGGATAAGATCATCCAAAGTTATGAAGGCAACACCAAGGTAAAGAGTGCCAAACTTCAAACATTTAGAATTAAACATGAAACTCTCAGAATGCATAATGAGGAAAGCATTGCAAGTTTCTTTCTTAGAGTAGATGAGATCGTTAATTCAATGAGAAATCTTGGTGGTGAAGTAAAAGAATCATCTATGGTAGAGAAAATCTTAAGAACTCTAACCCCAAAATTCGATTCAAAAGTCTCTGCCATTGAAGAAATGCAGGATTTGAAGAACCTTACTATTGAACACCTTCATGGGATTCTAACAACCTATGAGATGAGGAAAGGAGGTCCCTCAGATATCAAATAAGTTGCATTCAAGGCTACTTCTAAAGGAAAAGAAAAGGAGGAAGTTAAGGAACCAGGTTATGTATCAAATGAAGAAGAAGCAAACTTCATGAAGAAACTTCAAGTAGGTACTAGCAGATTTAGAGGTAAGCTTCCCTTCAAATGTTTGCTTGTGGAAGAGTTGGTCACTATGCTGCTAAATGTCCTTATAGAGAAAATCATGAGAAATGAATGAATTCAGCAAAAGAAAACTTTAGAGGAAAGATCGAAAACAAAAGAAGTTTCTACACTCACGAAGATAGTGATGGTCTTTCAAATGGCGTAGAAGGTGAGTCTGATCAAGGATATCAATTAGTTAGGCATTTGAAGATAAATGTATTGATGAGTCTGATGATGTTTTTATGGATGCCCTAAAAGAAAATGATAATTTCACTGAAGAAATAAATCGGCTTAAAATTCGTTTGGAAGAAGCTAAATTAGCAAAAGAAGCTCTAAAGAAACCAATCCTAGAAAAGGAGAAGCATAACGAAAAGTTAGAACTAGAAATAGTAAGTCTAAGGAATGAACTTGAGAAAAAAAGGTCTAAATTTTAGGTTTGCTAAAGGATCTGAAACCTTAGATGAAATCATCAAAGTGAAACGCTCTCCTCTCATAAAAACAGGTCTTGGATACAGTGGAGAATCATCAAAGATTGTAAAGCCTTCTGAAACAGTTACAGGAAACTATCTCAATGCAGTAAACAGAAGTAGTCATCAAAACTCCAACTATCAGCAAAAGAATTAAGGATCAAATACTTCAAGTAAATCTCCCTTACTACAATCAAAGGGAAAACTAGACAAGAAGGAACTTCTACTTTAATGGTCAATGCTTCACTTGTCATAATTTTGGTCATAAGGCTTCTCAGTGTGTTGCTTACAAAACTATCATTACTAGAGAAGCAAGAACACAAAAGAATGAGATTGGGGTAAAGAAATGCTCTTACAATATTTTCTCACCTCTTAAAGATAAAACTGAATATTCCTTTTGCAATAACTTTGGGCATAAAGAATCTAAATGTAGGAGAAAAATACGATCAACCCCTCAAAATGAACAAAAGGCAACCACATCTAAGGTATGGAAAAAGAAGACCATGAAATCTGAAAACTGTGGTCTAGCTTTATATGCAGGAGATCAAGAAAATCTGTGGTACATTGATAGTGGATGCTCAAAGCATATGGCAGGTGATAAAGATAAGTTTATGTCCTTTAATGAAGTAAAGAAATAAAAGAATGTAACCTTTGGAAATAATTCACCTACTTCTATCAAAGGAAAAGGAATTGTTTTGTTGAAAGAAAAAGTTGGAGATGGAAATGTTTTGTTTGTTGATGTGGATTAAAACATAACTTGTGTAGTGTTAGTCAGATGTGTGACCAAGGGCATGAGGTTATTTTTAGATCAGAGAATTGTGTGGTTCAGAATCTCGATATAGGTAAGATCATAATAAAAGGGACAAGAACTCCTAGTAATGTCTATGTCTTGGAAGGCGGTGTAGAACAATGTTACTTAAGCAAAGCAGGATAAAGCTGGCTGTGGCACAAAAGATTGGGACATCTAAGCTTCACTCTGTTGAAGGAAGTATAACTAGGTTTGGTCTTCATAAATGTACTTTTGATATTTGTATTTGTTCAAGAAAAGAAATATTATTTTTATAATATATGTCAATGAGTTTCTTGCTCATTGAAATAGGTCTAGCACTATTTAAAGTGTTATAGGAAAGTTAAAGTGAAAATGTAATTATGATAAGACCCTTTGAGGGCATGTTACATCACGTATGTCAATGTACAAGGTCATGGGAACACCTCCAAGCAAAGTCAAATCCTCTCCTAGCATCAACGAAGTTTCTTAGCAGCAAAAGAATGAATAAAAGATGAATTATAGGGTAACTGTCAAGCTGGCCTAAAGAGGAGGGACAATCCTCTATATATTACTTCACTCTGAAATCTGCAAGCAAGAAAGAGGACTAAGAAGGCCGAAAAAAAGCCAAGGAAAATGGTTAAAAGGGTAATGAGATAAGAAGGCAGAACAGTGAAGGTAAACAGGTCATTTCAGAACAGCTACAACCACATGTGCGAGGTTAAGGAAGGTCTGCCTGCGACCATAACAACAAAAAAGTAAAGGTCATCATATCTCAATGTTTTGGGTGCTAACAAGGTCTAAAAGTCCTCCCTCTACAAGCAAAGGAGAAGCCCCCACAAGCGAAGAAGAAGGAAAAGGATAGTGAGGAAAAGGAGTCTGTTTTAGGGTTTCTGTCCACATGTGCAACAAGTAAACCTTTGCATATCTGACAACAGAAGAAGGCAACAACATTTGATGTGTATCTAGGTCTACAAGGTATCCAAAGGAAAGCGAAGAAGACTCTCTATAACGAAGTAAAGAAGCCCTAATGTTCTAGGTTTACCTAACTTAGACAAGTAGCAGAAGAAGGATGAAGTGCTGAGGAGAAAAGTGCCGGAAAACAGAGGTCCATGTGCCGGAAGTTGTAGTGCAAAAAGAGGAAGGATTTGACTTATGCTTGGAGGATATCCTAGTCAAGGGTCTAGGGTTTGGTAGTTTTTCGAATAAGAAGCTTCAATAAGAGAAATTCACTAAAGGGTTTTCCTCAAGAGTAGAGAGTTTTTGGCCCTGGCAGAGAGCCAACATCTTGTGTTCTTGTTTTTATATTTTGGTAGCAATTTGATGATGAAGAAGAATAAGCTAACAAGAAGTAAAAAGACTCCACAAATTGTTATCAAGTAACAAAGAATCACACTACACTACATTGCTCTAGATTCTTCAAGACACTCAAATACATAACTCAAGCAAGCTAGGAGCTGTTCGTGATTTACCTAACATCTCTCTACCAGAAAGTACCTTATGTAAATCATGCCAATTTGGTAAGCAAACCAGGGTTCAGTTCAATGCCAAAGAAGGTACCGCAAGTAAGCCACTTGAACTTATTCATACTCATTTGTGTGGGCCTATGAGGAAAAAGTCACCTCGGGGAGAACAATATTTCATCTTATTCATTGATGACTTTACTAGGATGTGCTGGATTGGCTTATTAAAACATAAAGATGAAGTATTTGATAAATTTAAAGTCTTCAAAGCTTTAGTAGAGAATGAGTTAGATTTAAAAATCAAATGTTTTAGATCTGACAGGGGAGGAGAATTCATATCAGATGAATTTTTTGACTTTTCTGAACAACATGGCATCAAGAGGCAATTTTCTATGAGCTAAAATTTCTCAACAAAATGGGGTGGTAGAAAGAATGAACAAAACAATTCAAAAAATGGCACGTACCATGCTTGATGAGTCAGAGAAACCTCATACCTTCTATGGAGAAGCAACGCATACAACTATGACTATTCTCAACAAAGCCCATGTTCGTGTAAACAATGACAAGAATCCTTATGAACTTTAATTCGGTAAGCCTCCAATTGTCAAGTATTTTAGAGTCTTTGGAAGCAAATGTTACATAAAGAATAATGATGATAAGTTTGAAAAGTTTGAAGCTAGAGGAGATGAAGGAATTCTACTTGGATACTCCTCTAGAAGTAAAGGATATAAATGCTACAATAAAATACTTCAAAAAATTGTTGAATGTATTGATGTTGTGATTGATGAAGCATGCACAGGTACCAAAAGGGAAGCACCGACAGATGACGAATGTATTTCTACAACTAGCGAAAAGTATGCAAGAGAAGAAATGAGTGAAGCATCAGAAGAAGGATTTGATAATATAGAAGCATCAGAAAGGACTCGATCAAGGTATGTTAAAAAAATTTATCCGAAATCTCAAATTCTAGGAAAAAAGGAAGCTGGAGTGCAAACTAGAAAAGCTTTTGTTGGAACACCTAGTTGTCTAGCCTTACTATCCACAATTGAACTGCAAAATGTAAATCAAGTAAGCGAGGATGAATGTTGGGTTAAGGCTATGGATGAACAACTTGACCAAATAGAAAAGAATCATACATGGGAATTAGTACCAAGACCTCATGATAAAAATGTTATTGGGACAAAATGGGTATTCAAAAATAAACTGAACAAAAATGGAGAGGTAATTAGAAACAAAGCAAGACTCGTATGCAAAGGCTATACTTAACAAGAAGAATAGACTTTCAAGAAACTTTTGTACTTTTAGCCATACCTGAAGCCATAAGAATGTTCCTTGCCTTTTCAAGATTTCATAATTTCAATGTCTATCAAATGGATGTTAAATCTTCATTTCTAAATGGAGACCTTGAAGAAGAAGTCTATATTGAACGACTTGAAGGAAATGATAAAAATCTTGTTTGCAAACTCAAGAAGGCATTATATGGGCTAAAACAAGCTCCTTATGCATGGTATTATCGTCTTGACAGGTATCTTCAACAACAAGGTTTCACTAAGGGGTCTGTAGACAACGACCTATATATAAAGATGGATGACGGTAAAATTTTAATAGTTGTTGTTTATGTAGATGACATCATATTTGGCAGCAATTAGGAGTCTATGAGTTAGTTTTGCTTCCGTCAAGAATTTGAAATGTCCCTACTTGGTGAAATAACATATTTTCTTGGTCTAAAAGTACAACAAGCAAATAATGGTATCTTCCTCTCAGAGACGAAGTATCTCAAGTAGATTTTGAAGAATATGGAATGGAAGATTGCAAGCCTATATGCACTCCAGGGGTAACATGATGTAATCTAAGTTCACATGATGATTCTCCCCTAATCAACCAACCAAAATACAAATCTATGATCAAAGGCTTACTTTATCTTATAGGCACAAGACCAAATATCATGCGTGCCGTTGGAATTGTTGGACGGTTTCAAGCAAGTCCAAAAGAAACTCATCTTCAAGCAATCAACAAAATATTTAAGTATCTACATGGAACTCAAGACTTTGGTTTATGGTATCCCAAAGATGCAGATCTTACTCTTCATGCTTACATAAATACAGATTGGGTAGGAAATGTTTCGATGATTGAAAAAGCACTAGTGGAGGAGCATTCTACATGGGACCCCGCTTGCTATCATGGTTCAACAAAAAGCAAAGCTCCATTGCTTTATCTACTACAGATATTGAATATGTTGTTGCTGCCTTGTTGCACACAACTTCTCTGGATGATGCAAACATTGCAAGATATTTAAATCAAATGCTCTCCACCTATTCCCATTCTATGTGATAATGCCAGTGCCATAAGTATTTCTAAAAATCCTATCATGCACTAAAAAACCAATTATATTCCAATCGAACATCACTTTCTGAGAGAACACGTGCTTGAACAAAAGGTCAAACTGGAGTATGTTCCCTCAAAAGAACAAGTTGTAGATATATTTACAAAGCCTCTTCCACGTGATTCCTTTGAAAATCTCAGAAAGAAATTAGGAGTGGTCTCTGCTTGATGACTGTATTGATCATTTTGACCAATCCTTCAAGTTCAGGGGGAGATGAAAGTGAAATTTATTGCAGTTTATTGTCTGTACAGGATTTGATGAAGAAAAATCGCGTATATACGTGTATTTTGATCCATATAGTCGCGTTTGTTTCCCAGTGATGAAGTATCAGTAGAACTAACTCAAAGAAAAGTTATGATATGCTTATGACAATGTTGTTTGCTAGTTCTGATATTAGTTAGATACAGTCTGCTGATGCTCAGATACTTGTGGTTTACAGTTGCTCCAATATGACATTGATGCTTTGATTAATGAAGTTGCTTTGATGACCTGATTGATGAATAAGTTGATATAATCAGATCTGACAGTGAACAGTTGGCACAGGTTTAGGGGGAGCATTTTTTCCTTGCTTCTTATAGTACATTGTTGGCATTATGATTTCTTGATTATGCTAATGAAGAAACACGTGTTGTTGAAGTTGTTGACTTACTTTTTGATGAGGTTCATGGTGTTGTTGTCCAATGCTTATAGTACAAATCCTATATGGTATATAGTACTGAAGACTATCCTGGTCTTGTTACCTCACTATTGAGGTCTTTGGTCTTGGTTATAAATGTCATATCTGTCATTTGCTGGTAAGGGTCATGTAAAGACCTATGATGTAATAATTGTAATATTCATTCATGAATGGACTATTGGGGTCAAGTCAATCATGTATGTCATCCCATGTTGGGGATTTGATGTAATGTTGAGTCAAATATGTAACCTCACTGCATTGGGAGATTGGTCAATTTGAGTTATTAGTGATAGGAAAGGTCATGTCTGGTTACTTCTTTGTATATCTTTAGAAAATTAAGCATGTGCTCAGGGGGAGCATGGTCCACATTTAATGATCAGTGTTTAGCAACACTTAATTTCGTGATCTACAACACTTCATTCAGCATTGGTCAACCCTTTGCCCTTGATGTCAAAGGGGGAGAGTAGCTTGTTGTTTGGAGAAAGCTTGCTTGGAGAGCAACTTGGTATATCTACATGTATCTACAGATAGTTGGTAACCAAACACCACAGTGGTTGCCATCAAGTCCAAAGGGGGAGATTGTGGGCATTATGACAAATGTGTTGTCCTTGATAGCAAGCTACTTGGTGAAGTTTGTCAACATGATGATTTTACAAGCTAGTACACATGTGACAGAGTTTGGCCAAAGGCATAGTAGTCCAAAGACATAGTAGTCCAAAGACAGAAGAATGATGAAGGTGATGTTTTGATAAATACACGCAGGTTCTATTTAGCAAAGCCACGTACACACGCAAGTATTGAGAAGAGAAAGCGCGTACAATTTCCGCACCATGGTATCCTAAATACCAAGTATCTTTACCATGGTATTGGCCCATAGTAATGAACACAACAACGAATATTTGATCCTTTCTAAGAATACCATTGGCATTACTAAGGATTTGACTCATGGTATTGGATAAGGCCTAAGATATATAAGGAGTTGAAGGTCAAAGTGTTTGGTGTGCATGTGATGGGTTATTGATGAATTGTTTGTTTTGAAAAAAGTGTGCACCTGAGAGTGTGCTGATAGATAAGATGTTATAGATTTGAAATGACTACACACTGAATAATCTGCTTATGAGGTGATAGATTTGTGATGATGATATGATGTATGAATTTTATAGTATATGTTGAGATCTGGGGTTTGAATGATGTTCTATTGTGCAACAAAGGTATGATTAAGTAGTTACAGATATATACGTAGGTTTTCTTCAGAAAGATCGCGTACATACATGGAATTGCTTCTGGGTAGTCGTGTATCAATTTTGTAGTATGGACAGATCTGTATGTAGGTATGATTATTTATATGCGCGTACATAGGCTGAAGTGTCTTATAAATGTCACATACATAGGGTTTTGTAGTTTGAGCTGATGGTTATGGCTGATTTGCTCTGTTATGTTTGCTGCAGTCTGTTAATAATGTCTCTTTCATGATAGTCTATGTGTGACAGTTCTGGTTGAGTTGAGTGATTTATGGAATGATGTTGACTAAAGATGATGTTACAATGTGATGATCTGTATGTGGTTCAGAAATTTGTAGTTTAGTGTTTCAGATTTAGGGTTCAGTCTTTTGAGATAGGTACGCAGGTTTTATTAAGGGAAAATGCGTATATACGCAGATATTCTTCAGAACAATGGCGTATACATTCTTACATATGATTGATTAGTGTTTGCAGTGACAAGATCTTGTTTCAATGATGAACAATATGTGGTATGGTATTATGATGAATGCATATACAGTGATATAAGTTGGTTTGGTTGTTTGAGAAGGGTCTTTTTCCATACATATCCTGAGAGAGAATTCTCTATAAACATTGTCATAGTCGAAACAGATCCGACATGGGGTATGATTTTATCCAAACAACTGATCGAAGATCTAAATTTGTCCATCAGTGAAGATAGTTCCACTATATACCTCCCTTGGAAAGAAAACTCCTATGTGTCCATCCCTAGACAATAATTCTCTGCCCCAACAAGAGCTGCCTCTCAAGAATCTGATAACGACTTAGAAGAGGAGAATAATAGACTTGGGGAATGGAGGATTTTCAAAAATGAACATATCAATAACCCCCGTCTCCCTGGGCTTTGGGTAATGTATTTTGATGGAGCTCACTCTAAGGCTAGATTGGAGGCTGACATTGTCATCATATCCCCTTTTGAAGAGTACCTACTATTTGTTTTAAGACTCCAATTCACTTGCACCAATAATATCTCTGAGTATGAGGCCCTCTTATTGGGGCTTGAGGCTGCCCGATCAAGGAAGATTCAACAATTAGACATAATGGGACTCTGACCTTGTTGTCTCACAAATAAGGGGAAATTTCTTCACAAAGGATGAAAAGTTGAAAACTTACAAGGAAAGGATCATTCGCATGATCAAGTTCTTTAAAGAACTATGCTTCAGGGCTCTAGATCGATGTCTTAAACATGGTGAATGCCTTCACTATAGCTGCATCCACATCCTTAATCATTCCCAGTGATATTGCCAAGAAAGGGAAGTGTATAGTTGACACAATCCATAGACCCTTCGTCCTTAATTACGAGGATCATTGGCTTGTTTTCGAAGACGATCAAGACATAACCAATTTCCTTGAAGACCATGAGGATCCTGACAGGAAAAGTAAAGATTTAGTAAATGAACAACGTTTTGATAGGAATGACGTTAATATCACCAAACATGATGACCAAGAATCACTTGATATGTTGAACCTCAATCTTGGATTCGAGACCTCTCCCCAAATGATCAAAATAAAAAAAAACTTATCTAAAGAAGAAAGAAATAAGCTCGAAAAATTATTAAAGGAATTCAAGGATGTTTTTGCTTGGTCCTATGATGATTTGAAAGCCTATTACCCTGAGGTCATCCAACATACCATCCCTCTCAAGGAAGGTGTGAAGCCTGTTAAGCAAAATAAGAAGAATAAATCGCAAACTTGGAACTTTGGTCAAAGATGCACTTCAAAGAATGGTTGATGCAAGGATAATTGCCCCTATATGACATTCATCTTGTATCTCTAATCCGGTGATCACTCGGAGAAGAATGGTAACATTAGGATGTGCATTGACTTTAGGGATCTTAATCGTGTGTCTGAAGGACAATTACCCCTTACCCAACATGGAGAATCTCTTGCAAAGGATAACGGGATCCCAAATGATGTCATTCCTTGATGGTTTCTCCAGATATAATCAAGTCATTGTAAAAGAAGAAGATTGCTTGAAAACTGCCTTCACCACACCATGGGGAACATAAGTTTATCTTAGGATGCCTTTTGGTCTCCTCAATGCTGGATCCACCTTCCAAAGGGCCATGGATTTTGCTTTTAGGAACCTCATTGGGAAAATCATGGAGATCTATCAAGATGACTTAACTATCACCTCTAAAGAAAGACATGATCATTGAAAACACCTGAGAAAAGTATTTGAGAAATGTAGGCAATATAACATCTCCATAAATCCTAAGAAATCTATATTCGGTGTTGACAAAGGAAAACTATTGGGGCACGTGGTCTCCAAGGATGGAATTAGCATTGACCCTGAAAGAATTCAAGCCATCAAAGACATTTGCCCTCCTAAAGACCAAGGCGCTTTAAGATCCTTTTTCGGCAAGATAAACTTTGTAAGAAGATTTGTACCAAATTTTGCTGAAATCGTCAAACCCATGAATGACCTCCTAAAGAAGGATACTCCTTACTCATGGAACTAAGCAACAAATAGGGCCTTCGAAGAAATTAAGGAAAAAATTGCCTCTGTCCTTGTCCTCATTAGCTCCGATTACACTAAGGCTTTTATCATATACTCCTTCGCATCTAAGGACACTATCGCTGGCATCCTCATGCAAAAGGACGATGAAGGAGGGGAGAGGCTTGTAGCCTTCATGAGTAAGCCTCTCAGGGATGCAGAAACAATATATACTATCACTGAAAAACAAGCATACACTCTTGTCAAATATATTAAGTACTTTAGGGCATATGGGGGTATAACAAGATGTATGCAAATGTCACTTACCTCGTTGTGAGGGATGTACTATCACAATACGATTATCTTGGGTCTAGGGGGAAATGGGTGTCCAAAATCCAAGAGTATGAGCTCGATACCTGTCTTAGGAAGGTCATCGAGGGACAAGGCTTAGCTGAAATGCTTACCGAGAGTAACAACGAAGCCATTAAGGAAGGAGCGAAGGAGCAGTTATGTGCCACATCCATCGAACTCAAAAACGATGACTGGTACACAAACATTGTTTGTTACTTATGCAATCTATCTTCCCCCCTTCACCTCGTTGATCACAAGAGTAGAGCCTTGAGACTGAAAGCATCTAAGGTTTGCTTGACCCAAGATGACCTTGGAATCTGGATGGAGGAGTCCTGATGGGGTGATCCTCCGATGCATTAGCAAGGAAGAGTCTGAGAAGTTGATGAATGAATTCCATGCTGGTTTCTACAGTGGTCATTATGTTGCCCGAACCACTACTCATAAGATTCTGAGGGTAGGTTATTACTGGCCCACCATCTACGCTGATACCCTAAAATTTCTAAAATGATGACAACTGTGCCAACTATTCGCTGGAAAGCAACACCTTGTAGCTATGCCATTAAAAAATGTTGCTATCGATTCACCTTTCCAATAGTGGGGTTTAGACTTTATCGGTGAATTCAAAAACAATTCTAGCAATGGGCATAGATGAATCCTCACAACTATGTAATGTCCCCAATTAATAATTTTGTTAAGGGAAATTCTCAATTTTGCAATTTTGGCGAATAATAAATATTTTTAGATAAATTAAATTAGGAGAAATAAGTTGTGGAGGCATTAAAGAATTTTTTGACAAAAGGCAATGGTTGGGAATTAGGAAAAGAAGAAAAATTAAAGTGAACATAAGTTGTGGAGGTTACCAAAAAGGGAAATCGAACCATGAGAGGAATCAAACCATGGTATCAAAGCATAGCATGAGAGAAATCAAACCATGGTATGAGGAAGGGAAAGAAACAATAAAATGAAGGCTAGAGCTTCATTTTTATCATTCTATTTTTGACATTTCATTTCAGAATTGGAGAGTTTGATTGAGCTACTTAGCCAAGTCAACTAGCGCTGTTTAGCACAAAGAATTTCCAAGAGGAATTCCACCCTCATTTCTAAGAACTTTGAGTGTCTCCTTAGTGAGGTAATTTGGGGAGTCCAATTCAGGATTTCCATAGAGCTTTATTGCAGGTATTCACTTAGTTGCCACTCCTTGGCCACAAAGGCAATTCAAGTTGCTAATTGGAGGATCAACTATTGTGGGTTGGATTTCCAACTATTTTGTAGAGGTTGAGCAAGTATGGAGTTGATTTTGGCCAAAAGTTTGAGGAATGAATTTTGCAGGGATTTGGAGGAGTTTCCCTTCGAGGGAAATTGTGTATTTTTGTAGCAGTTCGATTTTTGTTGCTCACTGGTAGTCGTTAAAGGCTACATGCAGATTTTAGGGTTTCAGTGACTTGTGGATTTAGCCCAAGAATTTTCTGGGTTTTTTCTGGGTTTTGTGAGAGGAGTGCGTGGCTAAAATCTCAAAATTTTTTGGACGATATTTGAGTCTGAAATCCCCATTCTTATAGCAGAGAGAATTGTTGGTTTCGCTGGGATTTTCATACTATTTGAGCATTCTGGGTCAATTGGAATTAGCTCAAACGATTTATGGGTTTTATTGGTTGAGGTGTGAGGAGCCTCTCTCAAAATTTTCATAGCAGTTTTGAGGGTTTATTTTGCAGTTTTCCTCTAGCAGTGGCAGTAGCAACAACAACATTATTTTCTAGGAATTTGCACATTTTGGGGCTTTCCAGGTCAACTAGAATTAGCCCAAGATTTTTCTGGGCTTGGTAGTTTTGGGTGAGAGAAGCCTCCAGTTAATTTTTCAGAATTTTTGGAGTAGATTTGAGGCCTAAAATATTAGTTTGCCTCTAGCAGCAACAATAGTAAAGTTTTGGGCAGAGCATAAAGCGAGTGAGCCATTTCAACGTGGAGTTTTCTTCATTCTTTCTTGGGTTTTGCGTGCTTGCTTTAGTAAGCCTAGGTGCACACATTCCACTATATTTTGTACTCAACTTCTCATTGGATATTTAGTAAAATGGCTTAGCTCTATTATTTATGCTCAACGATGTTCTAAATTTGTTGTTCTTGTGGAGTTTTTAGATTGCATGTTTAGTTCTTTGCTGTAGCTAGTTCATGTTTTGATATTTCACTGTATTTCTGTAGTTAGAATATTATGGTGGTATCAGAGCATGATATTGGCCAGCTGTGGGGAAGCCAGCAAGAGCATGGAGGTGTAGGCATGCATGTACAGTGATTGGTGAAATTTGTGGATATTACAGTGGCTTAGAAAGGGGAGTAGATAGAAATCATGGAGGAGATCCTTAGAAACAATGAAGAGATGATAGAGATGTTAGCCCGATTGTGTATTAGTAAGGGAATAAAACCAAACTATTTGCATCCTTATATAGAGGCACCAAAGGTGTGCATGCCACGGGAATAAAGCCACGTACACCATGTGAGAAAAGTCAGCTGAATTCAGGCACCATACCTCCTCAAGAGGAGTGGATAAGACGAGAGTAGTTAGATTATGGGACCGGGCGGAGATCTTACTTCCTAGCATGGGGCCTAGGGCACAAGTATACTGACAACGAGCTTGAGGAGGAGGTTGAACAGGATATTGAGAGCACGCAGGATTGTGACGAGTACGTGGATACACCCATTGTGACACAGGAGCATTGTTGCAGGAATTGTCTCCCTCTCCCCCCCCAAGGATCGAGAGGCGGAACCACGACCCATACGGATATGGCATCGATCCTTTGGCAGAATCGCGGATCCAGTTCTGACTGCCCGATCCGCGGTTCTGTCTAGTTGATCCGTGGTTTCGAAAAGGATCGTGTGTGGATCTGTGGAGGTTCAGGGCGCGTATCCATCACGAATCGCGAGTGGATCCAAGAGAAGGGGGGCAGTTCACACGGTTCCGCGAGGCTTTTTTGTTTTTTTGTTTTTGGAAATTTCAAACTATTATGTGTGGAACTACACTTTCTGAATACTCCCAAGGTGCCTCTTGACGCTTCCTATGCTCCCTAATGGTAATGCTAATTTCTTAAAGTAAAAGTGACATTCTCCCTTATCTTTCATTTCCATCCTTTTACTTAAATTTTTAACATTACCATGAAATGACTCAGGATGTTTGAGGGTGGTTCCAACCTCATCAAAATTCATATGGAGAAAATAGAATTTCATATCCCATTCAAAATTCAACAGACTTAACAATTTTTAGGATCAATGGGATTGTGGCATTTCATTGGATTATATCATGTATGAGGGCATGTAATTGGCATTTAATCAAGAGTATCAAGCCCTATATGTACCCTAGTGTTGGTGTTGTTGAATCTTGAACTCCTTTGTCATGGCCTTCGAAAAAATGTACCCTTCACTCAAGTGAAAATCATTGATCAGGCATGTTAAGCTTTCTCTACCATATTATAAGGCTTGGATTAGGTTGTTTGATCAAAATTGGGCAATGTTGACTAATATCCCTAAAGAATTGAAGTAGAGGCAAAGGCTACAAAACATAAGAGGAATCTAGATTCTAGATGGTTGATGCTGGAATAATTAATCATTGATGTACAATGGATGCCATATCTATCTTGATTTATGTAAAATATGCATGTTTTCATGTCTTCTACAACTAATTTGGTATTTTGGATGTTTTTTTTAACGTAAATGCAGAAAAGGATAAGAAAAATTATATATATAGTAGACGCTTTCGAGATGCTTCACTTCCTAGATTTTTGGGAAACCCTGTTTCCAAAAAATGTACTCTCTTCATGCAACATTGCATAGGAGCCACCCTTGTTGGAGTTTGCTTCAGTAGCCTCGGTTGACACATTGGTGGAGATAGTTGAGTTACCCACCATTGGTGAGGTGCCAGGAGACATCCCCAGCGAATGAGGTGCCAGGAGACACATAGGTATCTAGACTCTAGAGTTGTGACTGAGTTTACAGATGAGCCACCCACAACAGTTTCGACAGCTCTAGTACGACCTTCTAGCATTGAAAAGGAAGACCACGACAGTCCAAGAGACCATTATGCAGCAGAACGAGTAGCTGGATGGCATGAGTAGCTTGTGCCGAGACAACGGCCAAGCTGACTCACATTGGGGAACTTTTGGATTCTCTAGCGACACAACTAGAGGAGTACACATTGGGGCTTCAAAACAACCCTCTTCAAACGTACATAGTTGGGGCTTGTAGCACTAGTAGGTTGCCTCTCCTTGTTGGAGAGGAAGAGGCAGAGTCACCTCGACAAATTTTATGTGTTGACCAGGATGGTGAGATGAGGCAACATGAGTTGCATACGATGCAATTTCTAAGTATTAACGTTAGAAATTTTTTCTGTATTCTTCTGGTTTATTTCTCCTACTTGCTAATTACGAACAAGTCATTTAAACATATAAAGATCAAAATAAACACAATACAGTCTCAACCATCTACAGATCAATAGCTGAAAGAAATAACAAACACACAAGTGACACCATTATTTTTGGACAACTCGTCCCTGGAAAGACCCAACCTGGGAAAACCGATGCAACAGTTTTGAGTGTTATTTTATTATACAGTCTATTTGAGTATAACTGGGTGCCAAATCGGCTCACTTGACAAAGAAAATAATCTGGTAGTAATACCTCTCTATTCGGAAGCAGATATTCATAAAATCTGCCCCACGAAACCCTCTCTAGCAACCTCTGAATCTTAGCGTCAGCCCACCTGGCCTCTGCTTCAGCCCGGAACCCTCTGTGTCAGCCCTCTGAGGCACTGCGCGACCTCTACGACCCTTTGCGTCACTCCTGTTGCCCTTTGCGTGGATGATGCAAGCTCTTATGACCTTTGCGCAGTCCCTTCTAGCTCTGCGTGGCTCGCTCTGGCTCAGCGTCTGCCTCTCTTTGCTTTTGCGTTGGTCTCTCAACACTGTCTCTGCCTCTTTGTCTCGTACTCTCTGTCCCTTGCTGCAACTGATCACTGATTCGACTTTTCTTAGCAAACCCCGCTCTAGAAAATTGAATGACTGATCACTCTGGTGTATTCTCCAACTGATCCTCAAGCCTCCTCTTAGACTTTTCGTGTTGGTACTTCAACGACCGAGATTACATCTCTAATCAACAGCTAAGATTAGATTTGGCTTGATCCATGTATTTGAGAACCTTCTAACCCAGTTTTATATTAATACCCATTAATATTTTATTTTTCCTATGTTTAGACTTAGGAACTCCATTAAAAATATTAATTATTTTAATATCTCCTAAATTGGGAAGAATCTGCCCAAACCTTTTCTAGGTCTTGGAGATCTCATGTGCTTAAGCCTCTCCACCAATTTTCATGACTAGAGCACATCCAATGCTACCCCAAATTAACACTCCCTCTTAGCGAGGACTGTGCTCTAGTAACTCCACACTAAGCATCACTCTGATTATACAGCACTAGTACCTATGCTGATGCTAGGCCTCTCTGCCCAACATCCTTTGCATTGCTACATCCTATATTGTTGCCCATGGGCTTGCCACTGCCACTGTTGCATTAGTACGACAGCTCCCACTACATCTGTGCTGCTGCTGGTCCTTTCTCCCAACATTGCATCTGCATTGCAACCCCCTTTCATCATGCTGCATCGTGCTACTGCCAACTGCTACTGCACTACAACTTAGTTACTGAGAAGTAAGTAACTAACCCAGTAAACTATTGACATCCCTGTGAGGCTAGAAACACTCGCGATGCTAAAGCTCTCTCTGCTACTATCAATTGCTCCCTCTACTGCCTTTGCGCTGTTGAAACAACTCCCTGCCTCTCGCACTGTTGCAAACCTCTGTGTGCCATCTTGCACTGTTGCAACCTCTGTTGTGCCTCTTGCTCTGCTGTAACCTGCTAGCTCTGCGTTGCTCGGGACTACTGCACTATAGCACTCTCTGCCGCTTCATCCACATTCATTTCTACCGACATCTGCCATCTTGCTACTTCTCATTTTAGGTCTCCCGTAGCAAGGTATGATCCAAGAGTTTGGGTACCTCAAGGATCCTGCCCTTCATCGCCTGTAGTCCTCCTGGCTACAACTCGATGCCTTCCCACCTCTTCTCTAGAGGTACATGAGCACTCATGGCACAATCGTCATCCTCCTTTACCTCCTTTTCCGCCTTCACTGGCATTGCCTTGGAGTCAGACGCCTCTCCCTTATTCTTCTTCCTTGGACACTGGTTCACATAGTGACCCAGTTCCCCATAGTTGAAGCACTTAACCTTGGAGAGGTCCTTTTTCTTCCTCTTCTCCTGCTTCCCTGCAGATGCCAGAGCTGCATCCTCTTCCTCTTCCTTCTTGATCCAGACTCCTTTGCTGCTACTTCCCATCTTGGACAACCGTCTGATCTCTTCTTGGCGAAGAGTTGCCCACAATTCTTTCCAATCTGGAAGATTCGCCCTACCCAGAATGCTCTAGACAAATGTCTTCCACTCCTTGGAGACTGCGTTTAGGGCGATCCTCACCATCAACTTTTGATCCAACGTGGCCCCTATGGAAGTCAGTTGGTCCCAAATCTCCTTCAATCTACCGAGGAAGTGATCTATCTGCTCCCACTTCTGCATCTGGTATGATCACAACTAATTCTCAAGTAACATCTTCCTCTGCACGGAAGTATGTTGGTACAACGTCTTCAAGGTGTCCCACATTTCCTTTGCCGTCTCCTTCTCGGCAATATGTTAGAGTCTTAGACCACATGATCCTTGACCCCATCAAGGATTATGCATTTCGCCTTGGCCATTGTGTTGATTTTAGGTATGTTCTATGCTAGAGCAATTTATTTAAATTGTCACAGTTAGCAATCACATCAGCATTACGATAAACTGCAGATAGAACATAAATACAAAACGCAGAAGACAAGCCAAGACAAGAGGACACAAGATATGGTGCGAGCCAGGGACAAACCCCACAATGTGTGGGGAAACCCTTTGATCAAATCTTCTTTTATCTTCAAAGTTCAGCAGAGAGAGAGAGAGTACATTTACAACAGAAAACAACACTTTGACTTATCTAGATCTAGCATAGATAATTTCGTATAATGATGAGATCAGTTGAAGACATTTTGCTTCAATTGATTCTCAAGTTGACTCCTTCACGTATCATCGTGCTGCATCTCATCCATTTGCTGCACCTTACTGTGTAGCACCATCATGCTGCATCCAGCATCATCATGCTCTTCATGATCTCATATATCACACAACCCATACATCATGCTGCTACCCATGACTGTGTTATATATGTGCCCAGATCACACATAATGCTGCCCATACATCATGTTGTACATGATCTCATACAACATCATGCTGCCCATTAGTAATATGCCCATCATTTTGTTCATCATCATGTTCCATTGCTGTGTTGTACCAATGCTGCACCATGTCCAACAAGACTGATCTACACCATGCTGCACCATTACTTCTGCCATGCTACCACACTACTTTAGTCATGCTGCCACACTGTTTTAGCTGCTGGCTATGGCCTATGGCCTAGCCCAACAGCAAGATAGACTATGATCCCACAGTCTTAGGATACATACAAGACTGTCATCAACATGTACAATGCTGATCTGTGAGTTATAGGAGCTTCTTCTCATCAGGATAGGGAGGTTTATCTTTGCTGTAGCAGTTGCTTTAGCCAGCGTGGTATAGCCCTTCTAAACTGCTGCTAAGAACCTCTTGTGACAGTGATCAGGATCTCCTCATAAAACATCTGAAGAGACCTCTTATATCAAACTGATCCAAAACCCAACACAAGTCGCTAATGGAGAAGAATACATACTTCTGCACTTCTATTCATGGGCATTGTTTTGGTCACTGGTTAGGGCTCCCTTTGTAACCTACAGCAACCCAACAATCATGCCCAAAACACACCTTAAATTATGCGGCCTCCTCTCCTCCCCATGTTAAGTGACCTCGCTGTTCGAGGAGGCACCTACAAACTCCTTGTATAGGGATGTTTGACCCTCAAAACAATACCTACAGGCCTGCGGCCTAATCACAACAGGAAGGTCCCTTACTCGGCCTGTTTCAGGAGGATATCCCTGCGTTTTCTAGCCCAGAACAGTCCCTAATTATTGCAGCCCTACAGCAAGGTACTTCGGCCCTCCTTCCAGCACTCAGTCACCTGAAGTTGGCCTCCAAACGTCCCTTCAAAACCTCGATGGCCTGTCTTCCTTACTGCGGTTAGGGCATCCTTTAGACAACGAGTTAGAGAGCCTCTTTGCTGCAGTTAGGGTATGGGTAGATCAGCCTCTAGAACAACGTATTCTCCTGTAGATCTCTCTGTCCACAAAACCCAAACAAGTGGAGAGAGATCACGAGAGGTGTGTGTAAATGTCTTCAAGTCCTCCTCTATTTATACCAAAAACGAGGATGATGAATAGACACGTCGGTTGGGCTTCTAGAGCCTACATAAGCGCTGGTCGGCTTGATAATAATTACTAAATAAAATAAATTCATATCTCCATAAATACTTATCGGAATCGGATGATCTTTGGATCAATCCTACACCTCTCGACGAGAGGGATCCAATAAAATATCAGCTGCCTTAAATAAGCCGACCCACATGGAGTTTGGCCCTAGTTGCCAATTTAACACTTCTGCTAGAGTAAGTGTTGCCAATTCTTTGAAGAGGGAGAAGCTCAACCTGAAAAGGGAGGTCTCAACCCCACATAGATGGTTTAAGGCTGACCACCAACCAAAGGCATGCTTAGGGGCATCTTTGTCTCTGGCTACAACTCTAAATTTGGTATGGCATGTTGTGGGTCAGGCTTGCTTGATGAAGCTTCGAAGCTTGTAGATGACCATCATTTCCCCCCTGTCAGATACAAGGGGGGATGATAGGGAAAACTCAATTGCAAGACCCTTTAATATTCTAGAAGAGATTCGGATATATGACTGCAATATCTTCTTGGTTGTTGAAGCCCATAGCCAAGAAGCGATCCATCCAAGATGAATCTTTGTTCTTGCAAGAGGCTTGTTTTTGAAGCATTTGTGTGAAGAATGAGTATGCTGACCACATTGGTTGCACAGATGAAGATCAAAACAATGATCTTTCATATGGCCAACTCGATCAGAATGTTGGCATTGGACAACTTGTTGAGGCTGCGGTGGAAGAGGAGCAGACTCTGGAACAGTTGAAGATGAATTGTCATAAATAAATCCCGCACTCTAAAACTGGATGGGCTTTGAGTAATCTGGAATACAAAAGGACACATCCTTGTCATATCCAAGACCAGTTCTATGCTTGTTATGGACAAGCTCTTCCCAAGGTCTAATGATGGGCTTGAGAAGTGTAGGATGAACTTCTAAATCTGCATGCACATCTTCTCTTTAATCAACCTCAACTTTATATTCTTGCTGTTGATGGGAGTCTATCTCAATGTTCTGAACAGAAACAAGTTCAGAATGATGACTCCATTGCTGTAATTCTTTTTGTTGAAGCTGAGATTCAAGCTGCAAAAATTCTATCTTCTCTTGTGCATTTTGTATCTGTGAAAGTGTCTTTGCTGACTTTAACTGTGCTTTCAATAGTTGAAACGATTAGAGTTCTTATAACTCTAATAAATTATCAATTCTGACCATTATTTCAACAAATAATATGACAATGAGGAAAATATGCTAACTTGTACTCTCAACACATTAGGAAGAGTACTCTTAGCACATTAAGAAGAGGAGTAGACTCCAAGTAGAAAAAATCTATGAACAATCTTCCAGATGCAAAAAAACCCTGGTCTCAACAAGAGAAAATGACACCTGAAAAGAGTTTCAACTCAACCCAAAGCTGAGAGGAATATAATGCATTTAAATGTATGGTCCTAATAATGAGTAGAGACAAATTGAATTGATAACCAGTAGCAAATTTATGAGAAAAATACCTACTTAATCACTGTTTCCAATATAAATTTGTCTCAAGTGCATTGGCGATCTAGTGCCTCTCGAATGAACTCTTTGGAAGAGCGCTCTGGATCATAGTGACATCAAGTGGAGTAGTCATTACATCCCAAATAAAACTCGGATTTTTGGCACAGGTTGACTGCCCCTTTAACAAAATGGTAGCATGGGTTTTATACTTCATCGATGGTTTACCAAATTTTCTACATTGCTTTCCCACAATGGCAAGAAAGGCAAAACCATTTTGCAGTGATGAGAACAATAACTATATCTTTGCTCTGCGGTTGTGATGGCACTTTCCAGCTTTAGGATTTTGAAAAACTTCATAGAGATACGTTGCCTAGATATGAAGAATGAGATCTCACGTACCCATTCAACCATACATTACAATCTAATTATAAGAAATCACATTCCAGGTATAAGAAGTGCTTGGAACACTAAGCAGAGTGATTATAACTTGAGATGTAGAGATAGCGCGCCCTGGAAAGAGAAGATACAACTCGTCCTTTCCCTGAAAGCCTCCACGAACTGATATAACTTGAAAACTTGGTCCAAGGTAGTAGGATAATGAGAAACTCGTGCTACACAAAGAAATTCGTACCTTTGCAAACCCAGATATGCTATAGCAAGAGATATTTTGGCCAGCTAGAGGTGGAGAGGACAACAAAGCCCTCAGTTGTTGGCGCTTCTTCCAAGGAGGAGTGGGGTACCAGAGAATCACAACTTGCTTTTCACATCCATCTTATGATTTTGTGAGCATGGCTATGCAATAACATTGGGTTCGATACAAGGCATTGATTAAATGGACCAGCTTTTGAATATTGGTTTCCCTCACGTTGACAGCTCAGTGTCTTGCTGCTACTCTAAAAGCCATTGAATGGATACTCAACCAACGCTCCGAGAGACAAAAAGTGCAACCCGTGACATCTACGAATGCATCCCGGGTACAACACGAAGCACGAGAAGATCGATTCTTTCAAGGGAGTTCGCAGAAACCTTCTTCGCAAGATGAGATTGTGAATGTTTTGCCTTCTGATCATTCAAAGATTATTGCTACTGGTATCGAAGGATGTGATCATCTGGATAGTGAAGACAAAATTGAATTGGGAATGGAGAGCATTTGTGAAGATCAATCCAAAGGTGTTGCACAATCCTATCTCCCTTGCTCTCTTGCTCTCCTTCTCTCAATCTGCTCATGAAAGAATGAATGACCTTTTCCTCCTTTCCCTCCTTTAATCTAACCATAAATGACTTTTGGAGAATCCCTAAATCCAATGGCTGAAATAGATTGAGATCTAGGGCTGAGATTAAATGCTCATTTAAATCTCACTTTCTATTTTTTTAATTCACCCCACTTTAATAAAAACCCACTTAGTCATGTATGTCCAAAGTCACTTTTCCTTTCTAATTTTACATTGACTTTATTAAAGTCACTTTAAAATTAGACTTTAGTAACTTTATCACTTAAAGTCACTTTTAAATTAGATTTGACCTTATAAAAATTATAAAGTCACTTTAGGAGAAAAATTAAATTCTTTTGGACACTTTTCCCTAGGCCAAAGATAAAAGCCTTAGGGAACCACCTATCCTCTGGTACCAAATTTCAAC
>APFE030797588.1:18876-36682 GCA_000404065.3 Pinus taeda | reverse complement strand
GTGACGGTGTTGTATGCACAAGTACTAGCTCTTGTCGCAGCTGTCACTTGGTCAGCTGGCACAAGTCCGCTAGGGGCTTTAGCCAACTTCTATGAGTTCTTAGAAGAAGATTTTAATTGATGGATGAAAGCTAACTCAAAGGAAGCTAATCTACTTGCAGAAAGGGATTGTCAAACTAAAGGAAAGCACAAACCCTAGCAAACCCTAATTCTACCAGCTAGTCCTACTGATGCAAAGATGAGGATGAAAACTACTGAAAGAGATGCCATTACTTCTAAGAACACATCTTTTTGTATTTTTTAATAAGTTGTCAATTTTCGCATGCATATGCTTGAACTGTGCTTTACTGTGCAGGGGTGGATCAAGGAAGAGGAATGCTTGGGAAAGGTTGGAAGGGTTCAGAGAGGGTCTAAGGAGTCCCTAACACTCTTCCAAAGAGTTTCACAAAGTTTGGCTATCAGTAAACCTCACTTGTGAGCTTCTACAAGAAGTCTGCAGGGGTTATACAAGATGTTTCAGAATTTCTACAGGATGTTCCAGAATTTCTACAGGATGTTTCAGAATTTCTAAAGGATGTTCCAGAATTTCTACAGGATGTTTGGAAATCAGTTTTTAGGGGATGGATGAGTGAGGAAAGGTGCATGGAGGGATATGGAGGTAGGATAGGGGTCTAAAAATGGCCTAAGAACTGGTGGATAGAGCAGTGAAGAGGGGTAGAAGGCTGACTTGGCTTGAAGAAGGCTAAGGCAATGATGAGTAAGGAGGTAAGGTTACGTGGACAAAAAGGATAGATGGGAAAAGAGAAACTTAGCTAAGAGACAGAACAGGTGGCTCAAATGATACTTTGGGTGGATGAAAGAATCGAGAAGATGCCCTGCACGGTGTACCTTGATCAAATCAACAAAGGCTTGCAAATGATCAAATCTTGAACTAGTCTAGTCTAACCATCAACAACATAAATGAACAGCAACTTTATGTGGGAAGAAAACCTTGTACATCATCTATGCAAAGAAACATTTCAGATGTCCAAACCCATGACTAATCTCTGCTAATAAAAAAACAACACACTAAGGATTGCATAGTCAAGAAAACTAGTGTTTTTGTGAGGCAGCACTGTTTCCTCAATTCCAGCCCCAAATCCAATAAGGATGAGGTGAAACCAAGAGTGTGGTTGTCCCTTTTCTTGGATTTTTTTCTATTATTATCCTACCAAAGCACCTAAAGCAATGTCATTCATAAACAGTTATCTATTCCAGCAACATAACGAAATCTACATAACAGAAATATGTTCAAATGCAGAAAGGAAAAGAGTGATACGTAAAGGAAAAGTAACAATACAGAAAAGAGGCCCTAGGCTCTCAGGTTGGGCCCAACCCTGAGAGCTATGGCTCCTATGAAAAACTCAGATTTTATAGGAAACCAAACTGCTTCTCATTATCCAAAAATAATCATAAGAGTCATGCCAAAAATGGCTACAAAAGAAAAAAATAGAACTGGCAGCACTGAGGTGCAAAATACACAATAGTTCCAAAAGTCTTTTTATGAAGGCTGAGGCCTCAACATTTATACATCCCGAGGGACCTAGCTAGCCTCCTTAATTTGCGGAACTCGGCTGTCAAACTGTGAGTTAAACAATCCCTTCTAAATTCTGCATGGTTGCCTTCTAGATTCGGTTTGGTGGTCTTTGGAGCTCGGAGTTGGGGGTGAAAATCTTGAGGAAGGGTTATTTTATGCCATAGGCAACCCCCCTTCGAATCCTCACCTCAGGCTTGGCTATCTTATAGCTCATGATTGCTTTGACTTTGCTCCAATATGTGTCAAAAAACGTCAAATAAGCATGTGTTAACCACCTAGGAAAAGTGACTTCCCTTATTCGTACAAATGACATAAACATATTGAAAGTAATGCGTAAACTATAGAAAATGAAGGATTTGAACAAGGACTGAACAAGGATAATTAAGCCAAATGAGCCCAACAAGTTGCCAATTTTGGGGCTCATCACCTATCCTCATAAGTCTTAATTTTTACAGAGATTTCATAATTTTTTCATTTGCTTCAGAGCACACCATTGCAGCAGTCTTGTTGCAAAAAAACAATGAGGGTTATGAACAACCCATTGTTTTCTTTAGTAAAACTTTGAGAGATGTTATACTAAAGTATAATATAATGGAAAAGCAAGCTATTACTTTAGTGAAAGCCATAAAATATTTCAAATTATATATTCTATACTCTCACATAATAGCATATGTTCCAAACTCAGTGGTAAATGACATTCTAACTTAGAATGGGCCTGATGGAAAAAGAGGCAAATGGATTGCTACCATACTAGAATATGACATTGAGATCAAGCCTACAAAATTGATTAAAGGCCAAGGTTTAACCAAACTCATGTTTGAATCGAACTGTTGAGCCTTAGACATGTATTTCATTGTTGCCATAGATGATCAAGAAGAGATGGTGACTCCACAAATTAATGAAGCTATTATAGATTCACCCTGGTATGCAGACATTATATTCATTTTACTCAACCTACAAGCTCCTCCTGGTTTATCTAGAACTAAAAGTAGATTCCTAAAAATGAAAGCAACAAAATATTGTATCTTGGACAATGTTTTATTTTCGAAAGATCATGGTGGCATATTGTTAAATTGTTTATTAAAAGATCAAGCTGACAAAGTCATGTAGGAATTTCATATAGGAGTTTGTGGGGGACACCTATACTAGAAAACAACCATGGACAAGATTTTGAGGGCAGGTTTTTACTGGGCCGCCCTTTTTATAGATGTCCAAAAATATCACAAATGCCAAATATTTGAAGGGAAGAAGGAACTCTTACCATTACCCCTCAAACCTATCTTAGTATAAATTCCTTTTCAACGATGGGGTTTAGACTTTATTGGGGAAATTTACCCACCCTGCTCTGCCCAACATAAATGGATTTTGATAGCCACTGACTACTTAACCAAGTGGATAGAAGCCATCCCTTCTAGACAAGCCACAGACTCTGTCATTATTTCATTTCTTGAGAGAACATCCTTTCTAGATTTGGATGCCCACAAAAACTCATCACTGATAACGTTGTTGCCTTCAAATCCAAGAAAATGGTAGATTTTTGTAACTTATACCATATCACCTTAGGCCCTTCCACTACTTATTACCCTCAAGGTAATGGACTAGAAGAATCTTCAAACAAAAGCCTAGTCAATGTCATCAAGAAGTTATTAGAAGATAACAAAAAAACCTGGAATAAAAGTTTGGTGAATGCCCTATGGGAAGACAGACTTACTACTAAGAAATCTATTGGGACATCCCCTTATCAATTGGTATATGGGATGGATGTTGTTTTTTCATCCTCATTAGGAATGCTAGTAATGAAAATGATTCAAGAGATGCAAGTAGAACCAAATGACATCTAGAGGAGGATAAACCAAACAAATCATTTGTAGTAAACTAGGGAAGAAGTTTATCAAATCCCAAGTAATCCAAGAAAAAATCAAGAAGATCTTTGATAAGAAAACTAAAGCAGAGGATTTCTTCATTGGTAATCAAGTACTAAAATGGGATTCCAAAAGGGAAGACAAAGGAAAACATGGGAAATTTGACTTTCTCTGGAGAGGCCCATATATTATTTATGGTTACAGAGGCAACAATGCATTTTTCTTGAAATAATTAGATGCGACAGAATTACAAAGTGGACCAGTCAATGGTCAAATGCTGAAGCACTATTTTTCACCAGAATAATCAGTAATTCATTTGTTCTATTCTACTCATTGTAAATACCGTAGCAAACTTTAGATTGGAGTGGATGATTATCTTGTAAAGTTGAAGCCTAAAAAGGAAATCTTAAACTTTAAAATATATAACATCATATGTTTGAATAAGGGAGATCACATAAAGAAGTTACAGGTAAGGTATAGTCAAGGTTCCAAGGCCACTGATTAGAAAGTTCTTGACATCTCACCTGGAGATGCCATTCCCAAGTGGAGCCAATAGGTTCCTATAATAATAGGGATCATAATTTTGAATGACTATGTTGAGTCTTGTAATATTCTACATACCTTTTCCTTTTTTCAAATGTTTTCCATATTAAAAAAATGAAAAGAGGGTATGACCTAAAAGAATAATCAAAGGACCAAAAGAAAGAAAGATCAAAAAGATATAAAATATGAACCCCACAAAAAGAAACAAAAACTAAATTCTGAAAGTATTGCACACTCAAATGCCACTACTCTTAGTTTACTTTTCTTTTGCAAATAAAATTGTTTGCAGCTTGTCCAAAATGCCACAGTTCATGATGATCATACAGTTTAATCTTGATTATTCATGCTTTTAAATTTCATGTCATGATAGTTAGTGAAGAAAGATCTAACCAAACCATTTAATATTGGCAAATCATTAGTTAGGTAGAGAATAAAAATGAGATTGTAAGTTTAATTTGAGCCATTGGAAGATATAATATTATAATAAGTTAGTTTTCTTATCAAAAGAAAATAAAAGGTGTAGCAAGCTCAAATGCACAAAATAAAGGCAAGAATAAATTTAAGAATAAATTGAAGTGTAGGTAGAATACTTCCTAAAAAATCATAAGCATCATTATGCTTATTGAAAATATATATCATTTTAACCCTTTCCACTTAAAAATCCCCTTCCCTTGTTTAAAATCTCGTTTTTCCTTCCTAAGAACCATGTTTCCGCTCTTGGAAACCATTTCCCCTCATAAAGTCCATTCCCCTTTCAAAAAATCCCTTTCCCCTTATTCTAACAGATTTCCCCACCTTATATCATTAACCCCCCACTGTATTAATCCCAGACCCATTTCATGTTAACCTCCGCTAAATAAGTTGAATTAAAAACCTAGTTTTTAATTAAATTTAATACCCGACCCCACATCTTTAAAAAAGACCATCCATCGCCCGATCTTTGACCAAATCCAATGGTCCACACACATTATCGCATCCCCCGATATCTGATGTTTAAAACTAATGGAGGGTTGCGAAATGGGTGGTTTCACTCAACCCCTTCCCTGCCACACATCACCACTACATTTCATCGCACCCCCCCAGTCCCAAACCGCCATACCACCTTTCGTCGTGCAATAATCCACCAAACAGCTTCCAAACGTAATGTCATAAACCACCCATGTGCATTAAACCGCCAATTCCCAAATAAAATACAAAAACTCCCAATATTTCATTATTTTGCTATCATTGTTAAAATTGCATAAAAAGACCCAAAGACCTCGCTGACCGGAATTTTAGCCCGTGCTACAACCTAAACCTTGCCATAGGTAATCCTCTGTTCTCTTCTCCATCAATTATATATATAAATTGATAAAAGAATCAAATTTAATGGCTTCCCAGAGCGTTCAGACTGTAAACCCTCTTCAACCTCCAGGGTCAAATCCTGAACACATTCCCTTGGCCGATAAACACTTTAAAATCATTGATACTGTGACAGATTCCAGGATTTTGGAGCTACGCTATTGGAGCCATGACAAATTCATTGACCATGCCAAAGATATATATTTGTGGGATTCAAATTTTCCTAAATACATATTCCCACAAACCTTTCAATTCCCTAAACTTATTAGACTCTGTCAGATTAACTATTTTCGTAATGAAAGAGTTTTAGTTACCCCAAACCAAGAGATCCTTTTCCCAATCACTTCTCAATCCATCAATCATATGCTATAGATTCAACCACAACCTGATGAAGTGCCAATATCCATTGAAACCCTTACTGAACTCTACTTGAAGCTAGACTTTCCCAAAAGATTCCAAATATTCCAAACTTTCCTTTCACCATCAGTAGAAACCCCAAAAGATAATACTCCATACTCATCATCCATTTTTCAGAGAGAACTAGACAAATTGTCACCATGTTGTCATGTGTTTTAGGGTATTTCACTAATGGATATGTGTATGCATCTATCCTAGGTTTGTTATCCATATTTTTCCCAGGTTAGCCTCTAGCTTCCACCTTCAATTTTCCCCAATACCTAGCAGATGTGATCCATGATCAGCTAGTCAAGCTGCCAGAATAAGGAGTGTTCAAATACTCCTCAGTTTTTTTCCATATGTTTTTATATTTCCAATCAAAAAGGTTTGCAATTAGCCTCCAAAACTGGACACAGAAGGTAATCCCTGATCTATTGTCTTTTAGACATCCTTAATTAAAATGGATTCCAATGAATACAGCTATAAAGACTTTGTTGATTCAATTTTTATCCAATTCTTAATATGCTAAGCAGTAGCATTCAGCCTAGAATCAGTGAAGAGATAAAGAAGGTGTTACAATTGTTAGATCAAAGTAAAACAGGAAACTGGTATTTATACCAAAATCATATAGATATCAGAGTGTATGGAAGCCAACTAGTTCCACACAAGCTTCCCAAATACCTCCCAATGAGGCTATTTTCTTTAGAATACATTAGACAAATATCGAATTCTAACGAGATCCATTTCCTTTCAACTAAGAAGAAAACCCAATTCAATATTAAAAACAAAATGGGGCCTTTTATATGCAATAATAGAAATGTTGGAAAGGAACCAGAAAAATGTTTACAAGGTTTCAAGTTCAGTAGCAGTTTCAAATGGCCTTATTACCCTTTGGGTGTCATAAGTAAGTTAAGAGTCAAATTCAAATTGACCCCTTTCATTCATGAGTCAAAACCTGAAATTGAAAAGTATTCCAACTAGTCAGAGTTGTTGGAAAACAATCTATAAGAGGTGGATAAGCAAATTGATACTAGTTCCATCCTACATACTCCAGACCCACAAGACAGAAATTCAAAAAGGGCTAGAGAAGAAGGATCCTACTCAGCAGAAACTACTTCTGATACTAAATTCAAGCTTGTGAGAAGAAAGAAAATCAAGCTAAATCCATTAATAGATCAGGAAAAGACAATTGAAACACAAAAAGAGATTATTATCAGGGGTGATGCACCCTCAACACATATAGAAGAAACACCTCTGCCATCATCTTCCAGTGCACAAATCATTCAAATCAGAATAATATAGAAGTTTCATCATCTAGAAAACCAATAGAGAAAGAAAAAGATATCATGGAGAAGTACAAAGAGATTAAAATCAGAAATGAGGCATTAAAGGCTATTATATGCACACAATACTCGAAGAAAACTCCCAGTTATCAGAGTAGGTTGCTTTTATATTTTGACCTCAAAACAAGGAAAATGCAAATGACCTTCCTACAGCCATAGGTAAAGGCCCTAAGAACTTCAAAACATTATAAGAAAACAACCTTCGAAATTCATGCCAAGGATGTGCATCTAATCGTCCAAATTGAATTTCAAAAATAGGTAGGAGAGATGTTATATTCAACCATGACACATAAAGCTCTAAGTGTCCTAAAATTGAAGAATTCTCTTGAAAATATACAGTCACAGTTAAAGTTGGAAAGGGCCTCATCACAAGCAAAAAACAACAGGATTAAGTCACTAGAAGATTTGGTAATTGGAATTGGCTATAATGCAACTGACATCAAGGTAGCAGAAGAACTTATAGATAAAGAAAAATGCAGACATAGTTGCACTGAAGAAACAGCTAAAGCTACCAACCACTAAGCATCTAATTGAAAACTCAACTAAAGGAAATGAAGACAAAAATGGATAAACTTGTACAGGAAAAACAAGCTAGCAGAGAAGCAGTTCCCATTACTGCTTTTCCCATAGGATCTACATCAACACCTCTATCTATTTTAGAAACTACATCAACAATAGTTCCAGCAACTACAGTAGCAACAACATCAACAAGACCAACAGCCCACCCCACTGATGAGGACAACAAATTGATTAAAGCAATCGAAGATATGTCCATTCAAACAACACAGATTAATAAGCTCAAGGAACAAGTAAAGAGCTTAGAAGAGGAAAATAAATTAGCAGAAGTAATGCATCAAGCTAAAAAACAAAAAGCCAATAGATTGAGTGACAGAATCCACAAGCTAGAAAAAGAGTTGTCATTAAAAGAGCCTTTAGCCCAAGAAAAGAAACATTTGTGGGCCAATATCATTAACTCAGTTAATGATATCTGGCCTTCTATAGAGGTAATATTTGAGCAAAATGATTTGGTGAAGGAAGCTGGTGATGCAATTCAAAAGGTAAACGTAGATCTTGGAAAGAAACTAGAAGAAGCCTCCCAAATAATGAAAATTTTAAATTCTAAAAACAAGTATGAATTAGAAGATCTTGGGACAACTGATAGAACATAGACTATACTAGAAGTGAAGAAAGTGATTTCCAAAATAAATCTGATGGTACAACTTGAGGAGAAATGTCAAAACATGAAACTCGTAGTAAATAGGTTTTTTGACAAGTTTGATGTATTGAGAAAAAAGGGTCTACCTAATCCTTTAGTAATCAATGATAAACAAATGAGACATGAAGACTAGTATGATAAAAGGATGAGGGAAGTAGCCAAAGAGACTTCCAACAGTTCATCCATGAAAGTTGTACCCACAGGAAAAGTGCTCCTCCAAACTTTAGAAAACTTCTTTTACCTCCAGCATGAGGTAAATCACATTTTTGTGAATAAGCCTACATTTTCCAGATATACAGAAGCAAATGAGATTTATCAAAGGATGATGAAAATCAAACTTCCAAATGAAGAAACATGGGGAAATTGTGTGATTTACTAGAAGGGTGAAAGGAAAAAACAGGGTGAAAGGAGCAGAGAACGTGAAAGAAAAGCATATGAAAGAAGCAGTCAAGTAAAAACAATCAAATAAAAAGGGACAGATCTCAGTTAGTTAAGTTACAAGTGTCACTATCTTTTTTCATAAAGATATTTATTTTCCTTAAATAAATCCTAGTCAGTTGACATGATATTTTTGTAAAAATTTTATGTAAATACTTTATCATTTGAAGTATCAAGTGTGGATTTCTGAATATTTGTGTAGCTAACTGATCTATTATCGGAGGGTTATCGTACCAACTTCCAATTGACAGATAGAACAACTTATAAATAAACTTCTTTATAGATTCATGTGTTGAGCTATCTCACTGAAGTATAAATTTCAATTTTTCATGTTTTCTTTCTCAATATTCCATAGACTTTCATGTGTTCTAAATTTGAATGTTATAACAGGAGTTTTACTGCAGAATTTTCTTAAACATTACACTCTGTTTTTAACTGTTACATTTCTATGTTTTCTTCTAATATCTGGTTTAGATAATTCTTAATTTCCCTCTAATCTCGATTGATTTTCTTCATCCTTCTTTAGTATCTAGTTTAAGGAATTCTTAGTTTCTCCTTGATCCCGATTAAAAATTATTTCCCCGTTCAGCCTTGAGATCTGATATTTCTCACCTGTCTTGCCCTGTAACACTCTCTTTATAGTTTGTTGTTGTTCTGTTTTCAAAACATATTGACTCCATAGCCCAATGGAAGTGGAAAAGCACCTATTCATATAAATCATTAATTCCACCAACCAAAACCATTCCAATTAAACATACATAACTAGCCTAAAATCCATGAAATAAACAAAGTTAAATCATATAGAGTAAGCCCTATCTAATTTTATGAAGGCTATATCTTAAGCTCCAAAGTAGGTTTGTAGTTATCTCTGATATTTCCTTTTAACGCATTGAACAACCCTTGGAAATTTCGGATTGATAACACATACAACACAATGGATATTTTCCAAATGCACTAGCAGAACCTGCAAAACAATGTGAGAGTCATAAACTTGGAGCTATTCCAAGATATCCATCAATACCAACACTCTGTTAGAGCTCTCTGCATCTTTTATCTCAAATCTAAAGATTTGAATCAATATTATTCTTCAACATGTAGATCTATTCATTTTTCTTCCATTAACACTCATACACTGAAGCATCTATGTTCTACACTAGATCTAAATCATACTCACACAATGTAGCCTTCTCTTGCTCACATACACACACCATCAACCATCACTTAGCTCCAAAGTGAAGCTTATAAAATGTGCTAGGCGAAATTCATCTTTGGGATGGGATCAAAGGTGCACGAAGATGATGAAATCAAGCCATCATCATCACTACTTGTGCACTTAAGGTGTTCACACCCATTGGAGGACTCTTACAACCCATTTTGACCTTTTTCAATTAGTATGGAACCTTCTAGGAATTTTCAAGTCAAATTACTCTGGAAGTGTGCAAGGAATGTAGTGAAAATTTGATTTTAAGCCTCAGTCATAGGCACAACACTAGCTTATTTAGACTACCTACATGCATAGGCCTACTTCTCAGTGACTGGAGCCTCTAAGTCGCATGCACAAGCCTCCATGGGAGAAACTGGGGCAGAGCATAAGGAAAAACAACAAACTTCAATCTAGAACCTCTGTCAATTGTTTGGTCACCTTCTTCAACTCCTTTATAAGCCTAAAAACATTTTCCAAGTGCTTTGACACCTCTGAAAATGGATAAAACTTGTCTCCTAAGTGCCACTACTAAATTGACCTAAAGGGCCAACAAATAAGGCTATAAAGGGTGCCAACAATTCCTCCACTCTCCAACAAGTGTTTGCACAAGTTGCAACACATGTGTGGACTACTTAAGCATCTCTGCAACATCATTATCAAGCCAATACATTGCTACGACAAGTCATCCTCATTAGCATAAGCATGAAGACCTAAATGAAGACCTAGTATGCCAACTCATCAAGTGTGGAAACTCCATCCATGAACACCATACAACCAACAAGCTACATCATTAAGGCTGACATCATACAGTTGACATCAATGCCAACACAATCATCCCAATGCCAACTAAAATAGTTGAAAACATGCTACAAGGAAGACATCCAAACATCATCTAGTCTACATAAGGTTGACATTAATGCCAACATGAGCTAGTTGCCATCATGAACCAATTCCAATGCCAGCTAGCTGGATCCATGCACACCATAATTCCAATAGATGGTACATGAGATACAAGGCTCAAACAATAAAAATACATGGTTATAACATGACTCCATATGTCCTCCTGGTTGAAACAATCATCATGACAGTATGGACCCAAGACACCATCATTGTACCAAGAAACCAAAAAAGTTATACGGTTATATCATGTACATACATGGTTGTCATATCCTTGTACTCAATATGCTTATATTTTAGAAATATGTAATCAACTACCAGCATTCCAATCACCATGACTATTCACCAAAGGATGACCCAATGAAGACATTATGACTCTCTCCAAAACATGGGTGATAGAACAAGTACAAAATCATCTTAACATACATAACTACAATAAATACATATTGTTGATATATGACTCAAGATATTATCCTTGAATCATGCTAAAGGGCTCTTGCACTCAGAGCATGACTCATACTAAGGTTTTCACTATAAGGACAAAAAGTTTATCATGACCAAATATAACAAGGCTAAAATAAGATCTTTCCACCCATGGGTATATCAAATAAAAATGCTTCAAACAGCAATCAATGAAATCAAGAAAAAGAATCATACAACCTTGAAACCCAAGGTGCATGCAAAACTCCCCCTCACCTAGTTATACCACCAATAGGCATTATGATCTTGCAGACCTGAATATGCATGAGATTCATGAGCATGCCACATTGTTACTGCTACAACCCATATGAATGATCATTTTTCCATACACTGCCATGTGCTCCCCCTTGAGGCTATTCAAGTCTCACAAAGTACTTTTTTGGTCATTTTAAATGTATTTGTCAACTAATAATCAACTACAATTGAGGTGAATCCTCCAATTGAAATCTCAAAGGTGAAGAATTTTTCTTCAATGTCTTCTTTCTATTCACTCTTCCTTTCATAACATACACATTATCTGGTGTCCTAACTCCTTTATTGATCACTCTCTTTGACCCTTCTTTTTGAAAATAGAAACCTTTGGAGTTGAAGACCACTTCCTTTCCTCCATCAACCATCTGGCTCACACTCAATATATTATGTTTTAGACCTTCAATGAGCCACACATCAACTACAATCGTATTCTTCTCACCGAGGTTGGCCTTTCCTCTCCCCAAAACTTTTGTTAGTTCATTACCTTCAAAAACAACATGGAAACTTTTAGTTCTCTTGTCTCCTGACATATGGTGGGAACAATTATTGTGAATGTGCCACCTATCATCATCATCACACGTTCAAAGAACAATACTGCCTTTTCCTAGTTGATTCCTTAATTGGATGTTTCTCCTTCTTCTTCACCCATATTTTAGTAAGTTGCTTCTTTGCTTGGGAACTTTCCTATGTCTTTATTCCAAGTGTATTATGAATTTGCTTCTCCTTTTGACTGGATGGCCTAAATAATCTAGACAACTTGTAATCTTTGGCCATCTACCTAAAATTATGGCACACATAAGACCTCATATGACCAAGATATGAGGCCAAGGGAACGGATCTTCTATTGCTCATGTTGGATCTCTACCTTGAATTGATTTTTCCTCCACGCCTTGTGTCATATCTACAATCTACAACCTTATGGCCAAATAGGTTAAATCTTGTATACTTGAAGGCAAATCCTCTTCTTGGATGATCAATTTTTTGCATAGATGTGTACATTTTTTTTTCTAAAAGTAGTTGCCACATGTCCAAAATTGTGATAGATGAAGCACTCGTTCTTGTCCTTCAAGGGGGAAAAGGAGCTTTCAATCCTTCTCTAAAAATCTTCCAATATCAACTCTAGCAGTGAATGATCTTCTAGATGTAAAATCTCCTCTTAGTGCTCTTCTTAGTTGTTATTGTTGGATCTGTTATCTCTTTCCTTTCTTGGTATCCTTGTTAATGCCATATTTTGTAACATGCTTCTTAGGTACTTCATTGTTTTTTCTTCCTAGTTGTGAGTTGGATTCTCCCTTGAAAAAGCCAAGACTAGATTTGATCATAGGAGATATTTGGCTTAGCTAAAGCATACTATCCAAGAGCTTGGTTCTCTTTCCTTTCTTCATTTGATCATTCTTCTCCTCCAACTATTTCCTCATGGAGACCACTTCACCTTCTAAGTCTTCAATTTGACCTTATTCCTCTTCTTGTTGATTGATCAACACATTCTCTACTATTTTTGCCTCCTGTAATTGGATCTTCAAGCTAAGGATCTATTCTCTAATCCCATTATCCTTCTCATCAAATATCTGCAAAAGCTTTTCATGAATCCTACATGCAATTGATAGCATACTTACTTCAAGAGATAAGTTTTCAATTACAAACATTTCCTAATTATAGTCTACCTTAAGAAGGAGGATAGCATTATCTTCTTCACTATGTAATTCATTAGATACGTCAAAATCATAACTCAGAAGTAAAGCATCCATATTTTTACCTCCTAATATGTTCTCTTGTAGCACAATTGGTTCAAATGAGGCCTAATTTTCTTATTTGTCTTTATGGCCTCCTGTGCCATTCACACTAGGGGGGCTTATTTATTTAGGTTGAGTTTCTTCCTTCTTCAGACCCTTCTTTCTTTTCTTTTTGTTGATCTCCTCTATATTAGCATTACTACTACTACTATCACCTCCAAACAACACCTTCAGTCTGTCCCAAATATATTTAGCATATTTTAGATAAGTTATCTTCTAAAAATTTGTATTGTGAAGACTTTCATAAATTACACTTCTTTCTTGAGAATCCTTTTGCATCACCTTTGCTAAAATAGAATTATCTCCATATCCTTCACAAAAAGACTACCAAATGTAAGATCCACGAGATAATAATAGAGATTTCACCTTTTCTTGCCATACCTTGAACTCTGTCACCATGAGTAGAGACACTCCATGAGGGTTCATCCTAAAAAAATAAATCTAATTTTTCTCCTAATCTACCTAGATCTATTCTCCAACAATTAAGTTACTAATAAGAGCCCCTCCCTGATACTACTTGTTGGAAATGTTGATCACTACTAGCGAGTGAATCAATAGTGTAGGAATGAATCATTGTTAACCTCTTTTCACTTATCTTTCATATTAACAGTTGATGCATTCATTAGTACCATAAGCATGTGAAACATGTTTGCAATAATATAACTAAACATGCAAGCCTCACCAACACATAAACATGTAAACATGAGAGAATCAATTATCAACACATAAAAATCATCACATAAGGGGACACTAGATGTTAGGTGGAAAACCCAATTCGGAAAAACCACCATCGTTGTCCTCTTCATCTACTTCTTATTATTATTTAAAATATTCTTCTTTTCATAATCACTAGCCACCACTAGTGTGAAAGCCTCTACTTGTAAAGTAATATGAGCCACCACTCACTCGGAAGCCACTATTGGGATAGGGTCCCTAGGGTCAATTTTGGGTTAGTTAATCAATTTTTGAGTAGAATTTTGTAAAGAATGTAAAGTCTCCACGAAATGTGGAAGTGGAGTGTGTAGCTAAGTAGGAGTCAAAGGGGCTTTATCCCCTTGTATGGGTAAGTGATGGGATGGTTTTGAGACTCACCCATAGGCTGTGTTCCATGGTATTGTATTAGAAAGGCTATATATATTTGAGTCATAGCGAGTCTAGGGATGATAACTTTGGATGAAGGACAAGTGTAATGGAAAGTGATAAGTTAGGAAATCTTTGTTTCTTGTACTTAGGCGAAAGGGGAAGGCTCCTACAGCTGAGTGCGCAGAGACCTTGGCAAGTCCGCAGCTGAGTGCGCAAACCCCTACAATTGGTTTTGTAGGGTGGAAGAGTTTGTAATTTGAATGTTGAATCTAATAAAGACAAATTTTTGACTGAATATACTGCATTTGTGTCTTGTTCTTAATTCAATTAAGTTTATGCATTGTTGCTTAATGATCTGTTTTCTGTGAAAAAAGTGTAATCACTATACAAATCTATTTAATCTTTAATGTCTATGCATAAAATAAGTGATGAACTGGTTTCATGAATGAATTAGCTAAATCTATTATGATAATTGTTCGAGCCAGTAGATCTGCGCAAAGGCAGATTTAGGGTTATTATTTACTACGTGAAAGTTGTAGGTCTTCTTCCTTTAGGTCTGAAAACCCTGATCGTAGACCTTCATAAAGGTTTGGAAGACATTTGGATAGAGTTGTAGTAGTAAGCCATAGGAAGACACCGATCTATGTGGTTAGCGTGAAAAATTCTAGCAGGAAATACTATGATGAAATGCCATGCGGACGAAGTTCCGGCACCAGTACTATCATTAGCTACCCAGTGCGTGAAGGGAGTAGACACAACTAGGCACAGTATTTATGTAAATAATTCCTTGTGAACTACAGGGAAGCATAGGAGGACAACACACCATTTCATTATTCCTAGATCTTGTTGCTAATTGTATTACTAGCCTGGCACCTATCGGAGGATAGTCAATTTCCTCCACAAGAAGAAAATTTACCAGAGGCAGTGAATTTCACTTCACTGTGGGCGATAAGGGGTCCAGAGAGGATCAAGGAATCCAATATTTTTTGGTCATTGGTTGAGATGGACCTCCCCACGGTATCAATCAGAGGCCAAGGTTGTCTACAACCTTGTTTAAGCAGTTGAGGGCCTTCACGGAGTTCAAGGCCAACTTCCATAATGTATCAATCAGGGTGCGGAAGGATCCTAAGCATATATGGCACAAGCTGCCTTACATAGTCTCAGAGATAAATGTTAAGGAAATTGTCGGAAGTTGGCCAGCAAAGTGGCGACAACCCACACATGTTAGTGCAAGTACTAGTCAGTGAAGAGAATCTCTGATGCACACACAATAGCTACGCAGAAGCGAAAAGAAGTAGTACAGAAAATCACGTGAGAATTGGCTAAGTACAGAAAGAAAGATGTTGTTGCTAAGGCAGTTGCTGAAAAAGAGTGTGTTGAGGTTCAGCATACTGACATAGAGGAAGTCAAAGCATCAGCTTCCCAGCATACCGAGGAACAAGAGCTATTTGAGCAAGGTGGAGATGGATGATAGGAGTAGAGCACTCCCTTCACATTGAAGAAGCGTAGTAAGGAGACAATTGTCAAGCCAAGAAGGAAGCACAAATCAGATAAGCAAGCACACATTGACACAATGATCCTCACAGAAATTAGGGACAAATTCAAAGACACCACAACTGAGCTCTAGCAATATCTTGAACAACAGTACATGCAAATGCTAAGGAGTGTTTAGAAGGATCTATTCAAGCTGTAGATCCAAACAAGATGACTTCAAGTGTGCGTAGGGAAAGTGATCTGGGTGCAAGAGAGCCTAGCACAAGCAAGCGAAAAAGTGTTGGAGATGGAGAGGACTTTGGACCTCATAGTCATCTACTTACTAGAAGGATCATTTTGCGTGGAAACATAGGAAGATCATGCTCTTCTAAGAACGAACAAAGACATCGAGGTGAACTTAGTGGCATTGCCATTTCAAACTGTCCATACGTTACATCATGGGGTCTCAAACGAGATTAGAATCAGAGAGAAGCACGCACTAACAGTAGTCAATGAATTCAAGGTAAACAACGAACATATGTTCACTGAGAAGGCTCAGGCTTTGAAAGAAAAGGAAGAGATAGAAGCACAAAGTCAAAGCCTAGAAACAATAATCACAGATGCATGCAATTCAGTCCCAGAGTTAAATATTCTGGAAGACGCTGCAACAATAGCGAAGATCAGGAAATTGGCTTTTGCAATCCTCGAATCAAAAGATGAGGTAGTCATAGTCACATTTGACTTCTAGATGAAGATATCTAAATTAGATCTGAAGCTCCATCCAATTACTCTGCTAGAGGTCACAGAGTAGCGCAACAAAACGATTAGGGAACATATGAATACTTTGGAGATTGTAGTTAAAGGATGTGATTTTCTCTTTAACCATGCCATTTAATTATGGGACACTTTGCAGGAGGACCCAAACCTACAAAGGTTGAGTAGAAAAGTTAGATACGCCCAACAGAAGTATGATGATATTAGGTGGACTGCACGCACAATAGCGCCAGTCCAGTGCTTCGTGCGCCTACTGGAAGGGAAGCTAATACAGGAACAAGTATAGGAAGTGCAACAAAATGGATCAGTGTTAAAGCTTGGCTTCAACCTTGGATAGAAGTGGCTAACCAAATTTCTCAGACCATTCAGGAGAAGTTGAAAGATCTACAACAGGATCATCAAACGATAACTAGTGGTAGAGGGACCAACTACTAAAAATTTGGTCGAAGAAGTGAAGAAGGCTACAGTAAAAAGTACCGCAGGGCTAAATGCATTGAAGTAGTAGTTCAGTGAGCTCCACCACAAAGTTAAGAACCCAGTTGAGTGACTCGAGGGTGAGTCACCATATTTATGTTGGAGGCGTATTGGGATAGGGTCCCTAGGGTCAATTTTGGGTTAATTAATCAATTTTTGAGTAGAATTCTGTAAAGAATGTAAAGTCTCCAAGAAATGTGGATGTGTATTGCGCAGCTAAGTAGGAGTCAAAGGTGCTTTAGCCCCTTGTATGGGTAAGTGATAGGATGGTTTTGAGACTCACCCATAAGTTGCGAGCCGTGGTATTGTATTAGAAAGGCTATAAATATTTCAGTCATAGTGAGTCTAGGGATGATAATTTTGGATGAAGGATAAGTGTAAGGGAAAGTGCAAAGGTAGGAAATATTTGTTTCCTACACTTAGGCAAAAGGGGAAGGATCATGTGGTTGAGTGCGCAGATACCTTGGCAAGTCTACAGCTGAGTGCACAGATCCCTATAGTTGGATCCGCGGGGTGGAAGACTCTGTAACATAGAAAATTTTAGGGGCGAATGTTCGCCCTTTGGCGAAATTAAGGGGTTTTAAATTTTTAGTGGGCGAATATTTTGTATCATAGTACATTTTTACAAATCACCTCAAATAGCCCACCTTTTATTAAGGGAG